>PVJC01003159.1:0-72783 GCA_004026665.1 Murina feae
GAGGCAGACATGGCTGAGTGGTCAGGATGCTCAAGGGCCGTGATGAGTTAGCAAGTCTGTCTCAGCATGTGGGCTGAATGGGAGGTCATTGGGATGCAATTTAGTTATTGTACAGAACTGACTTATATCTTTTGTATTGACACTGGATGGCAGGGCCTTCATGAGATCCTGAGACCAGGGTCCCTTTCATAGCCCCACCTTCTGGAACTTTCCGTGACATTATGGCAGTCAGGGCTGCTGGACTCCTCATAGTCCTTGTGGTGGCCTGGAGCCGAGCCTGGCCCTCCATGTCCCAGGGCACTACAGAGTTGGGGCTGAAGGCCCCACACGGGACCTCACACGGCCACTGAGGGAAGCTGACTTGACAGGTGTCAGGAAGGAAGCTGGCGCGGTATGTGGCCCTGGCTCCGATGCCCTCACAGAAACATCCCACCGACTCTCCAAATACTTCCGCTGAGTCTGCTCTGGTGGGACGTTTTAGCATGGCCTGTGCCAGACAGGAAACACTCGGGGTTCCTGAAAATGCTTTTGCAGTCTCAGATTACACTGCACCTCGAGGATGTTATGTGGGCGCTGGGGAGCGGGGGTGAGATGGCAAGGATTCCATGGGAGCCGCCGCACTCGCCTCGCACTCGCACTCGCGGTCTTTATCCAGGTTCCTATATATCAGGTGATGGTGAGTTCATCAGCTGAAGTCTAAACAGGGGGATGGGACCAACATTCAACCAGTCTTCTGAGGAGCAAGGGGAAGGTGGGGGAGGGGGAGAGCCGCTTTGAGGGGGCTGCCAGGTGTCAAGGCCATGGCCCTGCCCTGCTGCCCCTCCCAGGGCTCCACAGACAGACTTGCCCTGTGGGAAGGAAGACGCAAGGTGCAGTTGAGTAAATACAACTCCCCACTCAACAATGGGCCCCAGACCTTCATGCTATTCCATGTTTTTTTTTAATACAGATAAACCTCCCGCCCTGGCATTCCAAAGGCGGCTTTATTTCCCTTCTCTTCTGCATGCTCTCTTCCGGCTGGACAAGAAGGACCACATGACTGCAGAGCTTTCTAGACTCAGGGGTGGGGCCTGGCTGCCTCTTCCTCTCCTGCTTCATCTGTGCCCGAGCCTTCCTGTCACTGCCCCGGGCCAAGGCCGGGTGGCCCCAGAGCACTGCCAGGCACTGCCATCCGCCCAAGCCATGCCAGCGCTTGTGAGGGGCATAACCAATGTGACCCTGACTCTGGGTCTTCACTTGTCACTCTAATGTCACAGGGAGAGTATCCGTTTCTGGTGACTGACGGAGCCATGATCTGGGCCCTGAGCACCCTGTACCTGTACCTGTACCTCCACGCCCTGCCTCCCCTCCCCCATTTTCCCAAGCAGCTGCTGCCATGGGCAGGCCTGAAATGGCCCCCTCGCCAGCCCAGAGAAGCCCCTGTCCTGGGGATCCTTCCTGGAGGGCAATGAGTGTCCTGAGCCCCTTGTCCAGCCTTTCCCACAGGAGAGGACACCCCGAAGGTCTCAGCCATGTGGCTCCTGTCCGGGAGGTACTGGACAGTGCCTGGTCGGGAGCGGCAGGGAACTGTCCTTCCTGTGGTCAGGGGTGTGCTGGGCCCAGCCTGCCTGGCCATCCTGAGGGGGTTGTCCTGTCCAGGTGGCCGGGGGCTCGCAGGCCTTGAAACCCCTCAGTAAGCTTCATCACCCGCCCAGATGCTGGCCAGGGGACAGTGAGGCTCAATGCCCTGGCAAACCTGGAAAAGGGGTGACTCTCGGGGGAGGGGACAGTGGCCCATGGAAAAGTGGAGGTGCAGTGGAGGATAAGGACACCCTCCTCACCCTTCCTGTGCTGGACCAGCATCCAGAGATCCTCAAGGTCTTGGGACGGGGGGTAGGCATATGCCTGTTTTGTTTGCCTCCGTGTCCTCAGGGTTGAGCACCCCCAGCTCCAAAGCAAGTGCAGACTGAAAGGAAGGTGTGAACATGAGAGAAAAATCCTTCGGAACCTCCCTGTGTGGACCAGAATCTCACACTGCCTCCTCGTCCTCGGTTCCAGGCCTCTCTCTTGGCCTTTGAGCCTCAATCTCCCTGTTGGGAATATGGGGCAACAATGGGCACACACGTTGCTGAGAGGAGTCTGCAGAGGGACGGGGGAAAGTGCCCACAGGCTGATAGAGAAACATGGTTACTTGGAAGCTGTAGCAGGGGTGTCTCAGAGGGGCATATCCTCCAGTCACTGCTGCTGCAGAAGCCCAGGGCACCTCCATGGAGTATCTGGGAGGGTCCGCCAGGCTGGCCTGAAGTCAGGGAGGGAGAGCAGAGGGACAAGGGACCTGGAGGAGGAGGCCACTGTCCCTTGCTCTGCCTTCTATTTGAAATGAAAAGCCATACAAGTAACCAGCCATTCATATCCAAGCAGGGCAATCCAGAGGCCTCCAAGTCATTTGCATTTCAAGGACTCCCTGTCCCATCCAGGACTGAAGTGTCATGAAAAAGTCTTTAAACTTTGTTAGAGTCAGGAACACATGCTTTTGGTCCACCCCCCCCCCCCCCCCCCACCCCCCGCCTTAGTTGGAAAAGTAAAGCCTATTTGTAAAATCCGTAATGTAACACTTCACACGAAGCCCTCGCCCGGGCTGTTTCTGATTACAGGGCTTTCAGGTTTGTCTGATGATTCTGCTCTAAATGCTTAGTGCTCTCCCTGGCGGGGGAGGGCTCTGTTTGCAATTGGACAGTGAAGGCAGCTGTGTGTTTAGGTTTGCGCAGCCCTTGAGTCCTGAGGCCTTTCATGGGCCTCGATACCAAGCTTTTCTCTACTTCTGTATCCCTAGCCGAGCATTAGGCTGCGTGCCTTGATAGTCGATCTCTTTTCCCCTCCTTGATTGAGGAATGTTTTTATTTGGAAAGCCTAACAAAGGCATAACAATAACACCATGTGTAGTGTCGCTATCACACACCCTCTGCTGAAAAGAATAAAATTGCAAGCGTCCTCAGCACAATAGTGTTGAGGGCTACCCTCACCATGAGTACACAGCGGTTTTATTTTTAATACAAATACATAATTTTTTTTTGCATGATGTCAATTAAGAAAAAATCTGAATAGTGACTCTAATTTGATGAGTTAAGCTTCTTTGGTTTCAAAACTCCTGTTTCAATATAGTAATTTGTCAAGCCAAGGTCTCCCTCCATGCATCCCTTCATTCTACAAATATCTGAGGACCTACTAAGTGTGTGGCCTAGAGTTAGGGGCTGAAAGTTCAGGTGAAGATGAAGCCCCACCCTCAGGGAGCTGACATTCCCGTGGAAGGAACGCTGATGGACAGGAAGCGAACTGCATCAAGGAGATAATTTCTGATCACAATGAATGACCCCAATGAATGCTCGAGGGGCTGAGCTAGCAGTTGGAATGGGGTTCCTTCCCATGGGGACTCTCACTTCCTCAGGCCACACTTTCCCAGGTTGCCCCCAGCCTCTGGAATCCTGATGTAGGCCCCTTCCGGAGAGCTGAGGGGCCCCCTCCAACAGCAGGCTTTGTCTCCAGGACTTCCCAGCCTGGCTGAAACTTTCTCAGAACTGAGCTGGAGTCTAAGGCTCTTCCTTCCCCTTCTCCTTCCAGGGAGGTCAGCCCAGCCTCTTGGTCTCCTTGGACTCAGCTTCGCTGAAGGACCGAACCCACAGAGCCTGCTGGAATAAAACAGGAATATTTGAAAAGCGTCTTGTGGCAGGGACATGAAAACCACCCTCAGCTGGAGAACATCTGACCCCTATCCGGTTCCAAAGTTCACTCATGGGGGTTGCTCAATGCTGCTGCCATGTTGCATCTTATTCTCAGGCAGACACCCTGAAGTTCCCTCCCCCATCCTTCTCTCCCTCGCTCCCCTCACCTCCCCTCCTCGCCATCTCTCCTCCCCCATCACCTCCCTCTCCTCCCTGGCTAAGCTTGTCTCACCGAGATTCATCTTTTGGCTCTGCCCAGGTATTTTCTCTGCGGGGCCACCAGCTCTACCCATGCCCCTGTGTACCTTCGCTCCATTTCAGCTGTTTTCCCAGCATAGTAACAGCCAAGCCCAAAGGAACATCTGTGGAAATTTCTGCTGGAGAATAAGGACTGGGTGTTGCTTAATATGTGGAAAAAATGCAGTGTTTCCTTCTCTAAAGAACACGATCCACATGGTGGTCAGTCCATCAGCAGGGCTGGGCACTCTGTTCATCCCGCCCACTGGACTCTTCCTAGCTGTGGATTCCCCGAGAAGACACTAGCTCCTCCTGCTTCAGGCAGTCTGGGGGCCAGGAGGGGTGCAGCAGTGGGGATGTAGGGGAGGGGGAAGGGCAGGACTCAGGGCAAACCCCACCCAATTCCCACCTAGCCACACCTGCCTGCCCCTGGGCTGAGAAACCTCCCCCTCCCAGGGGGTCACAGCCACTCCCAGGCAGCAGCACAGATTTTCCTCAGTTGCAACTGATGGCCCAGAAATAAGCCAGATGTGTTTTGGAATCACTTTCATCTTGAACGTATTCATGATGGATCTGATGGCACCACTCACATGTTCACTCCAGTCGTATTCCATGTGATGGGATGAATTGTATGCTGTACAATTACAAACAGATCTGGGATTTACAAAAGTATTAGGATGCCACCCCTTTCAGTCCAGGCATACAAAGTCTAATGTATTGAACTCCTATGTGTGTGACTCTAATCTCTGCTGGGACTGACTGGGGGCCCATGATGGGAGGCTGTGTGGCATGGGGCAGTGCTAAGGGTCGTGTGCCTGGTCCCCTTGGTCTATTCTCCCAGGCCCTGTCTCCAGGTGGGGATCAAGGCCTCCATTGGATGCCATCCCTGTCTCCCCTGGCACAGCCCTCTCCTGTGGACGCGGGTTATTGTGACTTCCTTGGTCACCCCTGACTAGAGACTTGTGTGGGTCAGAATGGTCCCATCTCTGGTGTCCCCCAGGTGTCCCAGCCAAACTGCCCCTCTGGGACAGGTGGGATGACACTGGCTTTGCTGCCTGAACAGCTGGCTGCTAAGTTGCTGAGCTGAGGGGTGGTCCCAGAGGCAAGCCTGGAGGAGGAAGGAGGGACATCACTGAGGGGTCTGCAGGGACAGGCTGTGGGGCAGGAGATCCATAGGACAGAACTGCAAAGGGACCAGGCTGAACGACTTTCCAGGGTCTTTTCTTCTTCTGAGCAATTCTGAGAGACACAGCTGCTTCTGGTAACATCAGGGCCACTGGAGCCTTTCTTTGGATGGGACTATGTGTGGAGTGGGGCTCATGAGGTTCCCCTTCCCGTCAGAAGGGGGGTCCTGTGGTGAGGACAGGAGCTCAGGGCAAAGCCCAGAACAGAACCAGGAGGAAGGTGGTAGGAAGCAACCAAAAGAGAGAAAAACTTGTGAGCTCCATCAAGGCAGTTTTAGAAATATAAGTTATACTAGGGGCCCGGTGCATGAAAACTCATGCACTGGATGGCGGGGGAGGGGGTATCTCTCAGCCTGGCCTGGCCCCTCTCACAGTCCGGGAGCCCTCAGAGGGGGGAGGTGACCCGGTGATCAGGGTAAGGGGATGCTCCATCACGCCTCTGCTGCTGCCACTGCCGTAAGCACAAACTGAGGGGGACTGGGCGTTGCCATCTTGTAGTTGTGGGCGCTGCCATCTTTGAGGGTGTGACAGTCAATTAGCATATTCCCTCCTTATTGGCTGTGGGTGCTGCCATCTTTTTGGGGGGCACTGCCATCTTTGATGGCGGGCAGTCAATTAGCATACTCCCTCTTTATTAGCATATTCCCTCTTTATTAGATAGAATGACTTGTTTATTTCCAAAATAGGATCTGAGAAGACTTATGATGACCATGCTTGAACCATGTGAGCTCAAGGCTCCCAGGTCAGGATGGGGGATGGACCCTATTGCTTTGTCTCAGTCCTCAGCCTGTAGCCCATAAAGGATAGTGTGGGGATTGGGGAAAGCTATAAATTCACATAATGAGATGGAAAGAGATCCTCCAGAGGATGAGAGATTTCAACACATTTGGGGAGGTGGTAGAGGATCCTGGTGTGGACACCTGCAGAAATGGAGAGGCCGAGGCGGGTGGTCACTTCACAGAGTCCAGAGATGCCCAGACTCAGGGTGCTGGGTGTGGAGGAGGCTGCAGCCCTGGGATGGGGGTCGAGTGGACGCACACCTCTTGACTTTCCCCTCTTCAGAACACCTGACATTTAAGCATTGCTGTCGCTCCCAGAGCATCTCACCTCCACCTGCAAATGCAACCAATCAACCAACCAAAGGACCAACCAGGCCACTGAAGGTTCTGCTCTAAGGAATCACTGAGTTCCTTTGGGAGGCTTGAAGCTGGCCTGGCCTGCACTGGGTGCCCCAGAGCCAAGCTGGCAGTTTGACAGGTACTGACGCCTTCCCCAGACACTGCTCCTGTGGTCCCAAGTTACTGTTTGTCCCAGCAGATCATCCAGTGTGAGGTCTACCAGCCCCTTCCCCAAACAACATCCATTGTCACACCCCATAGTGAATCCAGCCAGTACCTGCCAGACATTTAAGGAAAGCTGGCAAGATGAAGGAAAAGAGTAAAGAAAAGCATGCAGGAAAAATAGTAGAAGAAAAGAGCATTCAGGGACGGGCCTGGCAGCTCTGCGTTAGGTGTGCCGTCTGCACTCCCTCCCAGGAAGGCTGCGCTGTCCGCTCTCTGACAGCCCTGGTGGGCTTCAGGCCTCCGTGGCTCCACCCTGCTTTCAGGCCCAGCCAGTGACAGGAGGGGAGATAGCACATCTCGTCCTCTCACAACATGGGGTTCAAGAGTCACCCCCATGGCTAAGGGTTGCTGTCAGGTCCCTCAAGCTGTTGATTCAAGTCTTTCAATTTTGGGATGTTTTCTTGTGTTATTTCTTTCATAATTTCCCTTCTCCATCCACGACTTCTGGGACTGACTGATTCTTTAATGGATGTATCTTTCTTCCTTCACTATACATTTATTTTTCTTCTGCTTTCTTGGTGAGTTCTTCTGTTTTGTTTTCTGTCATCATTTCCCCCCTGTTCTCATCCTCATATGTTTAACTATCAAGTGGTCATTATTAATCAATTTATTTATTTATTTTTTATTTATTGCTGACACTATTATAGATGTCCCCATCCCCCCCCTTCTCCTCCTGCCTTACACACCTCCACCTAGCCCCCGTCCCCTACCTCTGGCCATCACCACACTGTTGTCTGTGTCCACAGGCTGTAAATGTATGTTCTTTGGATACATAGTGTACTTGTTTTAAGAATACATTATTTTATCAATTTCTCTGAGGTTTCAGAAGTTTATTCTGCTCTGTATTGTTCACTTTACCTCAGAGTTCCTTTTTTCTTTGTCTTTGACTTTGTCAGGCACATATTTGCATTTGGAACCATAGGATCTGGTGGAAGGTTCCCGTGTGGGGGTGACTGTGGGCCCCACTATGGGGTGACCTGAAAGTCAGCAGTTTGTTGGTTAGGGACCCTCACTGTCAGTGTCCACACTGACCTTCCCATCCCCCGATGAGCTCATGTCCTTACTGGGTGAGGGCCCCACAAGACCCTTCGGGGCATCTCCCTCTGATAGTGTCCTGGGACCAGTAACCAACCACCATGGCTTAAAACAATTGGAAATGTGTTGTCTCACTAAATCAAGGTGGTGGCAGAGCTGTGCTTCTCCCAGAAGCTCTAGGAAACACTCAGTCCTCATCGCTGCCAGCATCTGGTGGCTCTGTGCTCCTTGATTTGTGGGCACATCACTCCAGTGTGTTTGCATTTCCTCTCCCCGCCCTCATGTCTTCTCTTCACTCCCTATAGAGGCGGTATTCGTTGCCTGTAGGGCTCACCCGGTAACTCAGGATGTTCTCAGAATCCTTACCTTCATTACATCTGCAAAGACCTTTTTCCAAATAAGACCACATTCTGAGATTCTGGAGGTGAAATCATGGACATATTTTTTTTTTGGGGGGGGCACCATTCAAACACCAATCTTCCCAAACTGCAGACACACCCCCTTTCCTGGCCTCAGTCCCTGTAGAACAAGCATATCAAACTCATGATCAGTGGGCGAGGCATGTGGCCCACTGGCTGTGAGTTTGACATGCTTGTAGAATAAGCTCTCTGCGGAGTCTGACAGATGAGGACCAGGGCAAACAGCCACCTTGTTGGACCTCTAGGGGCCACTCTGCTCCAAGTCCCTACAAGGAGGGACTGTACACTATATGAAGGAGAGGCATCTCCTAATCTGTATTCACTTAGCAGATGTTTTCACGCTTGCATGGCAGTGAGGGGGTAGATTGGCTTTTCCTGGGAAGAAGCCTTCCTTTGGATGATGCTGGTGCCTGCATCTGTCTTCGTGCTCGCAGACCCTCAGCTGGACCTTGACATTGGCCTTGCTCCCTCCTGGGCTGGCCTTCCTCTGGGGCTGACTAGTAGTCTGGCTGTTGAACAAAGCCTAGATATCCTCATGAACGACTCCTTGAGCTCCAGACCCTGGTGGTGAGGCACAAATTCCTTTCCTTTCCAAAATGGGCGCTTCAACAGAGCCTTGCTCCAGAGAAGGGGCCAGCACAATTATTGTAGGCATTGCGGTGAGTCAGAAAGGGTCATTTCAGGGAGTTAAGTAGTCCTTAAATTGCAGTAATAAAAACACACATGAACACTTAAAAGCAGTGGTAGAAAAGAGGAGGAGCTGGGTAAGAAAGGGGTGGAGGCATGTGTACGAGAAATGCTGCCTTATTCCTCAGAAGTGCTGACATTTTCTGTTTGGGGCCTGTTGCCCTGGTGACATTCCACAACGGTGCGTCATTCTGCTGGATCCAGGGTTGTCCAGGAGCCTCTGGAGATCAACGGCTTCTACTATTTTAATATATGGGTCAATGGAAAACAGTTGGGAATCTGGTAGTTGGTTAAACTTTCAGTGGCCGTAATTTAGTTAATGCTCTAAAAAGTTACGCTGAGGGGAGGCTAGAACCTTTAAGTTAGGATTTTTTTGGGGGTGGGTGGGAGGGGTGGAGGAATCAGAAATGTGGAGCTGAGAGGGAGCTGGAAGACCACCCACCCAACCACCCACGCACCCCTACCTGGCAGGGAGGAGCCCAGACAGGACTGAAATCTGCCCTCAGGTCTGCAACCCCAGTGGTCCCCCTTCTGTGACAGAGGTCATGACAGAAGGCCTGCAGGATGTATTTCATTTCAAAGAAAATTTGCTCTGACATCTAAAAATTAATATTTTGCACAAAAAGTAATATCTGTGGCTTCTTTTAAAATGCTGGGTGCTCTGGGGCCCCTGGGTGGGTACCTCTGCAGGGAAGTGGGGAGGTTCTCCTGTGTCCCATGGTTTTCACCACATCTTAGCTACACGGAACTGTGGAAATAGGGTGTGGGAGGGGGTTCCAAGGAGGACCAGGGCCAGAGAGGGGGAGGCT
This sequence comes from Murina feae, assembly GCA_004026665.1. Classification (NCBI taxonomy): domain Eukaryota; kingdom Metazoa; phylum Chordata; class Mammalia; order Chiroptera; family Vespertilionidae; genus Murina; species Murina feae. The sequence continues at coordinate 9,413 of PVJC01003159.1, forward strand.
AGAAACCAGAAACCCCAAACTTGTCTCTGGAAAGTATTTACATGCATACGTACATACAAACACACACACATCTATCTATCTAGTATCTAGCTATCATCCATCCATCCATCCCTCTATCTGTCTAGTACTGGTATAACTGATATAACTGAAGTTGTTCTGGGAGTCTAGGGTCAGATGTACGGAGCCAGTGGGGTGAGAAGAGCAGAAGCTGACCTCCTTACCCCCTGGCATGCCCACATTAGACCTGTGGGGAAAGTACATGGCCAGCCCTGAGCATCTGGGCCTTGGCCTGAAATCCTTTAGGGTTCCAGAAAGCTGCGAATATCTGTCAGGACCTCCAGAGAGAAAACATCGCAGTAATGACTGTTTAGAACTGGTCTCTGAGAATCATTAGTTAAATGATATATTAGTTAATATAACAAAATATAATACATACAATTATGCATAATTATGTACAATATAATACTTGATCATTTCTATACTGAATTTCTGTCCTAAAGCAATTGAGATTCCTACTCTACACATACATACCCTTTTTAAAAAATATATTTTTATTGATTTCAGAGAGGAAGGGAGAGGAAGAGATAGAAACATCAATGATGAGAGAGAATTATTGATTGGCTGCCTCCTGCACACCCCACAACCCGAGCATATGCCCTGACCAGGAATTGAACCGTGACCTTCTGGTTCATAGGTTGACGCTCAACCACTGAGCCATGTCAGCAGGGTAACACTTACCCTTTCATAAAAAGTAATTAAAATAAGAAGAAAGAAAAGGTCACCTGGAAAAGGAGTTCCCTGATCAAGATAAAAAAAGTTGGTTATAGAGAGAGCCAATCATATGGCTTCTGAGACAAAGTCTCTTCTGTAGAAAAAGGTCTTAGTGATGTATTCTTGTAGCTTGGCCCTGAAGATGCAGAGAATTCCCTAAGAAGGCATTTTGTGGGGTCAGGTTCGCGGAACCCGAGGAGGCAGCTTTCCGGGGTTCCCTTTGAGGTGAGGATGGGCTTGGAGGCTGCAGAGCCCCGTGTCCATCATTCCCTAGAGTGTGCCTCTGAAATCACGGGGTCGCAGAACGCTCGAAGAATCCCCAGCGGAAATAGCTTATCATGACGTTGTAAATTCCTTTTATTGGTTCAGGGTAGTAACAGGGGTTTTAAAAACCTGTGCTTTTCGTCACACGGTGTCATAACTCACGGCAGAGTTCGTGGAGTAACAGACATTAAGGTTTCGCTGTAGAGCTCGTTCCATTTTGGTTCCATGCCTCCTTCTGAAGCATTTTGGCAAAATGACTTGTTAAAATCATTCCCTCTCCTTATTAGGACTGTCGGGAGGATGTTCCGCACAGGAAGAGCTGCGAGCTCTTCAGGAGGAGTCACGGCACTGTGAGTGGGAGGAACGTTTACATCAGCAGAGCAGCCCACGACTCAGCTGAGAGCGACGGTGAAGTTAGAAAGTTCTCTCGCTGCTCTGCTCACCTGCTCTCTAACCGCTGGCAGGGACAGCCCCAGAGGGGACTGCTGGCACCCCTGCTTCCTTTCTCCCTCTCCCCCTCCCCCACTAAGGCTGCTCTAGTATTTTTATTGAAACAACACTATGATGTGCCCATAACACAATGTCATGCGGACGATTTCAATCATTTTAGGCATTGCTAACTTAAAAAGGAGCCGAGAGCCACATGTGTCTGTTTGTGTTCTGTGTCTCTAGCCTGGGGCAGGTCCTGGCATAGAAAGCCCTCAGGGATGGATTGGTTGTATGAATGAATGAATGAATGAATGAACAAATGAATGAAGCAATGATGCATCCTGTTGCCACCAGCCACCCAGGCATGCTGCTGCTGGAACTCTGCTGGGGAAGACCAAGGCCTCCATGTCTCAGTCTCTCTAGGAAACAGGGTGGCAGCTCCCTCCCCCACCCCTCTCAGAATTGGGCTGGCAGATCCCACGAAAGCCTGTGTGTCTTTTTAAGTGTCACCGAGCTTCCTCAGCACGCAGCAGCAGCAGCAGCAGCAGCAGCAGCCGTGTGGGCAGTTTTCGAATCCCCAGTCACTGCTCAGAGCTGGAGAGGTGAGACGAGGCGACGAGAAAAGGGTGTGGTGGGGACCCACTGGCGTGGCCACCGTTACTGTTTACAGCATCCAGGCCGGTGAAGCCAGTGGAAAAAGGACCTCACCGTTGCTTATAAACCGTGAATCAGTAGCCGCCCTTGCTGGCGGCTTGCTCTGTGAGTGTCCCATTCACTTTGCCCCTGGAGGGAGGGCTGAGGGGGCATTGAAACGGGTGTGCCTGTCCAGCCGCCGTGAATGTCCGTCTGCCCTGCAGTCTGTCTACTCCACTCAAGTGGCTCAGCCCTGCCTGCTCCGTGGCTGCAGTGGGTGGGCAGCTGGTGAGCCGGCTGGCCTTTGCTTGCTTCCAGTCTTACTCACTGCCGTGTCACCTTCAGGCGCCTCCCCACCCACCTGGGATCCTCTCCAGTCCTGTGCAGCCACCTCCTCCCTGTGGTCTCTCATCTCCCCCCTGAAAGGGTGCTGGCCCTCTTTTCCTCAGAGCTTGTGCTCCTCTCCTGTTCGTCTCAGGGCAGGGTGTTGGGTGCCTACCGGTGGTGACACGGAGAGTCAAGCACAAACCCAAGGTGGCCCTGTGGCAGGAGGGGCCCGATTCTAATTCTAACTCTAGTTCCATTCTGTTGTTTTCATTCCATTCTGGGTGTTTTTTCCTCATATTATTTATCTAATAATTTTCTCCCTGTTGTTTTCTTCTGTTCTATTACTTTTATTTCTCAGATATTGGACCTTCTGGATAGGCTTGCAATTTTCTTGTCTTTTTGTTTTATTTTATCTCTGACATTTTGCCATATTTTCTGAGAAATTTCCTTAAGTTTGTCTTCCAAAACTTCTACTGAATGTTTTAGTTTTGTTAGGGTATCCCCTCCCTCCAGATTTTTGGAGGTAAAATTGAAAAATAAAAATTGGGTATATTGATGGGTACAATGTGATGTTTTGATATGTGTCTAACTGGGGAATGATCATCACTACGATGAGCACATCCATCACCTCACATAAGTACTGTTTTGTGTGATGAGAACACTTAAGATCTACTCTCCCATCTACTTTTAAGGTTCCAGTGCAGATTTACTAAATCTCATCACCATGCTGTACCTTAGGTCTCCAGAACTTACTTAACTTATAACTGAGTTTGTACTAGCACCTCCCCAACATCTTTGACCAACAAACATCTCCCCTTTTTTTCCAGCTCCTGTTGCTAATTCCACTCTCTGCTTCTCTGAGGTCGACATGTTTAGAATCCATATATAAGTGAGATTTGCTCTGGTATTTTTCACTTCTAAATAGATTTCTTATTCAGCAAATATTCCCAGTTAAAAAATAGAATTATTTCCTTGTTTCACGGCTGCAAGATTTCTTCTTGGATTCCTATGAATATTCATGATTGCCCTGTAGAAACAGTTCCCTACTCCCTGCATCATCTCTGTCTCCCCTGAGTTCTTTAATTAACTAATGAATATGTATGTATGTTCACTTAGTTTCTGTTTCTTGTTTAAGGGTTTTCCTAGAGGGCTCCCCTCATTGCTTGTCTCTTTATATAAAAGCCTAATATGCTAAGTGTCAACACTTTGGTCCACCACTCAATCAGTTGCTATGATGTGCACTGACCACCAGGAGGCAGATGCTCTGACCGCTAGGTAAGTTTGCTGCTGGGGTCCGGCTGATCAGGACTGGAGATATGCCCTGGAGCCCTCCCCGCAGTCCCTCCCTGGCTGGCCAACCTCCTTTGGTCCCTCCCTTGCTGGCTGGTCCTCATAGCACCAATTGGGATTGGCTCTGATTGGCTCTGATTGCTGGCCAGGCTGAGGGACCCACCTGTGCACAAGTTCATGCATTAGGCCTCTAGTGTTTGAGAATGGGACACAAAAACCCAGTTGAAGCTCTGCGTTCAAAGATGGGGCCTGTTGAGTAACAACTGTCACATTTGGGGGAGGACCTCCCTGTGGAACCTCTGTGTAGCATCGGAATATCTTTTCTTTTGGTCCAGTGAGTTTTTCCATGGAGGATCTTTCCAGTTTTCTGCTGAAAGAGTATTATGGGTTCAATTGTGACTCCCCCAAACAATATGTCCAAGTCTTAACCACCCCCGTACCTCATGTCAATGTGAGAAACATTCAAACTCATAGAGCATTTTTATAAGTTTATTTGAGCGAAACTGAAAACAATTGCTGGGGAAAAAAAATCTCAGTGGATTGAGAAAATGCTCAAGAGAATGGCAATTTTGCAGCTTATTTTATACATTGGCATCTCATTGGTGGTAGGTTAAGAAGACAAGAGAAAGTAAATTGGGGAAATCTCTGGGTTTGGATAAAGAGTAAAATGGAGAAATACATACTTTTTAAAATCTTTACGAGAGAGAGAGAGAGAGAGAAAGAGAGAGAGAGTGAGAGGAACATTGATGTAAAAAACATTGATCAGTTGTTTCCCATAAGCGCCTCAACTGGGGATGGAACCCGAAACCTAGTTATGTCCCCTGACTGCATATTGAACCTGCAACGTTTTGGTGTATTGGATGATGCTCCAACCAGCTGACCCTCCCAGCCAGAGCAGAGACACACACTGCTTTCACATTGGAGGGTGCAGGATAGCTAACAATGAGCATTTACACACATGAAGATGGCATGCGGGGACAAGATACAAGGAGGGGTCCTGTGGTCTTGTCGTCTGTTGCGGTGGGTATTCCCTGAAATGGTCTGGAAAAGGGGTTACTCTGAGGCATGTTATCTTAGATGCAAAAGACAACAGGCAGGCTCAGTTAAGGTAAAGACTGACCTTTGTCAGGAAAGCTATAGCCTAGGACATGACTATCTGCCACGACCCACCTTTAGGAATTTTAATTTCCTGTGTGGCGGACTTCAGGCCTTCCCTGAGCTTGTCAGGTTTAGTACGTGGCCCTTTTCTGTCCATACTCTGACGGTGATCTTATTTGGAAATAGAGCTGTGTCAGATGTAATTAGTTCAGGTGAGGTCATGTAGGGGTAGCATGGAACGCTTATTCAGTATGACTGCTGTCTTGAAAAAAGACAGAGCCTGGCCATCGTGGCTCAGTGGTTGAGCGTCGATCTATGAAGCAGAAGGTTGCGATTCGATTCTCAGTCAGGGCACATGGCAGGGTGGGCTCGATCCCCAGTACGGGGCATGCAGGAAGCAGCCAATCAATGACTCTGTCTCATCTTAAATGTTCCTATCACCCTCTCCCTTCCTTTCTGAAATTAATAAAAATACATATTTCAAAGAAGACAGAGTCACATAGGGAGAATGCCATGTGACGACAGAGACAGAGACTGAAGTGACTCTGCCACAAACCTTGGGACACCCGGAGCCACCTGAGCCGGACAAAGGAAGGAAGCCCTTTCCTAAAAGTTTTGGAGGGAGGGTGTCCCTGTCAACATCTCGGTTTTGGACTTCCAGCCTCCAGAACTGAGACGGAACCTCTGTTGTTTGAGTCTTCCCGTTGTGGCACTTTGGTATAGCAGTTCTAGGACACTGAGCCAGAGAGTGTGTGGTGACCGCAGCTTGCCATGGAGGCTGAGGGGCCAAGGGACTTGCTGAGGACATGTCCTCTTCCATATAGAGACTTTAGTAACATGCCCACTCCTTCAGTTGTCACTTATTCTGATAGGGCAAGAGTGAGTCCCTAAAGTGGAGAGTGAGCCCACTGCAAGCTCTCCATCCTTCCTGCTCTCACAACTAACCTCCTGATTCCTCTTGGGTGTGGCGGGGAGATGTGCAGGGGGCAGGATGTAGGGGCCTGCGTCTTCCTGACTCAGATACCCAATTCATCCTTGTGCGTCTGCCTCAGCCCACTCTTGAAAATTAAATGGAACCTCCTGTTCCTGAGTGACCTGCCTCTGCATCTTAAATGTCTAGTTTTCAAGTCCCTCAGCCAAAGGTCACAGCTCCCAGAACCCCTGGGTTATCCCAGGTGGAAGTGAGGGCGCCCTCTCCTGGCCTCCTCCAGCATTTACTCCGTGTGTCCCCACGCCTCTTCTTTGCCCCTAGGTCTTGGCTGCAATGGGAGGTCCCACCCTGAAGGGAGGGAAGTCTCCACTCGGATTCCTCTGGGCGTCACCTCCACCTCCACCAGCAGCTTTTTCATACAATAGCACCTCAGTACACGTTGGCTAAATAAACGAAGGAGCAGGGTGACAGTGAAGCTAAAAGGAGTAGACGTTTTTGATTTTATGCCGAAGAGAAAAATCAATCCTGAGGCTAAGATTGTTCAAGAAAGAACCAACCCACCCATCCTTTACAAATGGAATCCATGTATCAAAAAGAAAATGAGTCAAACTGGAACTTTGGGGTAGTCTGATAATTGTAAAACCAAATAGCTCCTTGCTAAAATTTTTGAATTCCAATCAACTGCAAACAGTTGCTTGGACCATCTCACATTTGGGTTTGCCACCCTTAAAATTAATCAGCTGAGCATGCTTTATAGCTCACAAAATTCTGGGAAGTATGCTATATTTTTAGCTGGGCAATTTTACACAAATTTTCCGAGAGCCAGCCCCGAGCTGGCATAATACTTCTACTGAAAGCAATCTTCTCATTTCCCCAAGTGAAGGGGCTCACGTGTTCCCCACAAGTTACTGATTCAAGGCAAATACAAAATTCTTCTTGTTCGGCATTCCTTTGCGAGAATATAATTGTTACGCAGTTGTTTCCGAAACTCTTAGAGTCAAAGCCTCAAGGCTAGACCCTTGGCCACACCTCGCTGGTGGGTGCCTCAGCCAAGCCATTGAAGGTCTCTGTTTCCGTTTCAGTCTGTGTTCACATGCCACTCAGCGACGGGGACCTCACTTCCTGTCTGTTTGATTAGAAAAATAGTTTAAGAAAAATAAAAGAAAATCCAGATGAAGATGTTCGCAACAGCGGGAATGACCATGGAGTCACAGTGGTGACGATCGCCACAGCCTGACGATCTGCTGGCCTCAAAGGTGGCCAGCTGCCCTGTGAACAGTTTTTATGAAGGCACCAGGCAGGGCTGCTTTGGTGGCAACTCTGGGGAACCTCATTCAAATTAGTGTAATAAAAGAACAATTGTTGGCTCACGTAATCAAAGGGAGAGTTGAGATGGATGGGTGGGACCAGACTGTGGGTGGGCTGGGTCCTAGCCGGTCTGGAAGCAGGATCCATGGTATGCAGTCACCTTCCCTCACGTGCCTGCAAATATGGCAGCTCCTGGGGTCATATAAGTGAGGGGTCAGCCGGCGTCACCTGTGTCCTGTGCCTACCCCAGATCCAGCAGTGAGGGAGGTGCCGGAGGCTCTGCAAGAAGCTGGCAGCTCCTTTTCGAAGCACATGATGAAATTAGGGGAAGGGCTTTTCCCAAGCCAAGGGAAGTGCCGTCTAGACAAATGCCATAACAGATGTCCCCCATGGGCACTGCATTTCCCTTCATAGCTGGCTGTGCCTTGGCGATTGGAGGGGAAATGTCACTGAGCTGCAGACTCTCAGAAAATCGCTGCAGCAGCATTCTTTGAGCAGCAGAGAGCCCAGTGGAAGGAGCGCAGCGGAATGCAGAGACCCCATGTAGGTGCAGGGCAGGCTCCCATCCTCAGCCCTGAGGCGCGGCTGGGTGGACAGTCAGAGCGTGCAGCCTGGGGCTGGAGGTCAGGCAGAGGCACATGTAACTGATACAGCCTGACCCCCCGGGGGGTTCAGTGCTGGACTGGTCCTCACATTGTTGTGATGGCTACCATGGGTTCTGCAGATGAGGAAACAGCCCAGAAAGCAGATTTGCCCAAGACCTGTGGTTCATTAGCAGCAAGAAGGTACGAGGGCCTGGTTTCCACTTCGCCCTGTGCCACTTTAGGAGGCTGAGAACGGGCCCAGGGATGGATGGAGGAGTCCCAGCTGCCCTGCAGCTGCGGGGTCAGTGGGAAGCTCGGCTCTTCCTTGGTTGTGGTCTCACTCCATCTCTTGAAATAGCAGGGTTGCAGGGCTGCCTCTTCGGAGCATGTCACTTTAAGCTGACTTTGGAATCTCACTGACCCCCTCCAGTAAGATGATCCTCCAGCCTCACAACAAGCATGTCTATGACCATGACCGCAGACGCAGGCCCTGGCTGTGGGCTCTGGGGTGGGCGCTCTCCAGGACAGCCTTCCCTGCCTCCCCAGGGGCTGCGCTGGAGAGCCTGTGCTGGGGCATGCATGCAGGTCTGCAATCCAGGGGCGTGGGGTGGTGTCCTCAGCTGGAGTGTGGAGTCTGGCTGCTGCTCCTTTGTTCACTGCTTCCTTTCAGCTCCCGGGAACCAGGGAAGGGGCTCTGGGTTCTGAGCCCAGCTGCCCCCCTCCACACCCCTCAGCACTGGGAAAGCTGGAGCCTCCCTTAGAATTCCACCTTCCACACTCATCCCAATGTCCGCGAGAGAGGCAGCTTCCAGGGTCAATGGCAATTCTCCCCAAAGGGTGCTGTTGTGAGCCCTTAGCTGCCGACACCCACAGTGGCTGCTGGAGTTGGGTGCTCCCAGCCCGGAGGGCATCTGGGAGGCGTTCCCATTGAGTTTGTCAGCAGCAAAAAGACCAGCCAGAGTCGCAGAAAAATCGCCCTCTCCTCTGTCCCAGCAGTGTGTCTAAGGGAACCCCTCCAGTCCCCCCTTTACACCCCTCCCCACTCCCATCCACCTGTGCCTGCACAGGGGAGCTTGGGAGACGGGAGTAGAACTTGCCAATTGTGCAGAAGAAATGGAGAGGGGCATCAGGACCTGTTCAACCCAACACCGAAGGGGAGACTGAGGGAGAGATTTGGTGGCTGACGAGGTCCCTCAGGTGGCCAAGCAGACCCTGTGCTGACATTTGAGATGGCTTTCCCTGGGACTAGATGGCAGAGAGGAAGTGGACATTCCAATGAGGATCCCAAATCTCAGTAACAAAATGCTCTCTTCAGTGAGCACCAGGAAGGGTGCTGGAAGCTTGCCACCAACTGCCACCAGCCTCCGAAGTTCCTGGCGCCAGGGGCAGTGCTACATCATCAATGACTAGTTACAGTTAAATGTTAGAAAGTCCGGCTTCTTTAAATCTTGTTCTCCTAATACCAAGGGAGGTATATCTCCGCTATTAAAAAATATTTTAGTTGATTTTTAGAGAGAGAGAAAGGGAGAGGGAGACAGAAACAGAAACATCCATGTGAGAGCAGAACATCGATCAGCTGCCTTCTGAATGCCCCCTACCCGATCAAGCCTGCAATCTGGGATAATGCCCTGATTGGGATCAAACAAGCAACCTTGTGGTGCACAGGACACAGCCAGGGCTCTCGGTATGACTTGTTTCACTCAGTGTAGTATCCGGCCAGGGCTCTCATTTTATTTTATTTTATTATTTTATTTAAAAATTTTAATCCTCACCCGGGGATATTTTTCCATTATTATTATTATTATTTTTTTTTTTAAGGGAGAGTGGCAGAGAGAGGGAAAGACAGAGAGAAATATTGATGTGGGAGAAACATCTATTGGTTGCCTCCTGCACGTGTCCTGACCAGGGCCCGGGGCCTAGGAGAAGCCTTCAACCGAGGTACATGCCCTTCACCAGATGGAACTGAACCCAGGACCCTTGGGTCTGCAGGGCAATGCTCTATCCACTGAGGCATACTGGCTCGGGTGGGCTCTCAGTTATTTTAAATGTTGTCTTTCCTCACATCACACAGGCAATGTGGTTCCTACTCAGAGTCTCTGCTCATTTTCCTGTCATCTACAGATGACGAGCAGGGAATCACCATAACCCACGTGTCCATCCCTGTCCCTTAGCCCAACATTCTCTGAGCAGAACCTTGAGGTGCCCTGGAGCTGCAGGGAGTGGGCGTGGTCTCTCTGGTACTGTCTCCGCTTGCTCCCTGGACTTGAAGGAGATAATCCCTGAAAAGAAGTTCACGATGTCCTTACCCCTCAAACTTGGCTTTGGAAGGATCTCAAAGCCAAAATATCCTTCAGGTGTCTCTTAATCCTTCACATTAACTGACTTGTCACAGATGTCACGTGACAGGAGAGCAGTGAGAAATTTTGGACTGTCCGAGGCCAGAGTTCAGTTCTGAGCTCTGCTACTTAACCCAGGTTTTTCCTTATCTGTAAAATGGGGCCATAATCTCACCAAGATTATAGCACATATCCACCCATTGCAAGGGACTTGGGGTGCTGATGTTTGAGGTAAAAGAAATGCTGTGTATCAAAGTGCTGTGAACTGGGCAAAGCCCTGTAGAAACGCGAGTTCTTTCTCAAGAACCTTCTTGAAACTCAGAGCAAGAGGAGAATGGGGTCCTAGCCTCACAATCAGAATCATTATATACTGAGCTGTAAAAAAAGATGCAGCCTCCTTTTCTTGCCTTTTCACTGGCAAACAGAGCTCCGGTTAGCAGGAGGCCGGAAAACCCGGTGATTCTCATTGCTGATCTTACTCTTTGAAAGGGGAGGTTATTAGGAAAAGTCTCAATTCAGAAACTTCAAGAAGCGGGCGGGCCTGGTGAGGGTGGAGGGGGCGACTGCATTTCCTGTTTTCCTTTCCGATGGTGTTGGAAAACATTGCAGGAAAACCATGGATACCCAAGAAAAAAATTCTAAAATTCGTTCTCTTTGCCACTGGGGGCCAGGCCCAAAAGGTGACCAGTCGAAGTGGTGAATTTCTCTTTCAAGAGTCAGGGTTTGCAGGAGCCCAGCTGAACGCTGTAGGGTGAAGACGGTATTCAGAGGGTGACATCAGCCAGCAGTGGGCCAGGAGCAACAGAGGGAGTCTGGTTTTCATTTACAGTGTGGGGCAGGCCTGCGGTGGGGAGGGGGAGAGAGGGGTGGGGAAAGGAGGAGGAGGGGAGGAGCTGGAGGAAGCCCTGACTGTACCCCTGGACCCGGGCCAGTTGCAGCTTGATCTTCCACCAAAGGCGCTCAGTCCTCTGTGCTCCAGCCTCCTGCAGGGACCACGGGGAGTGCTCCTTCTGCAAAAAGGAAGGGAGCCTCCGGGAGTGGGCAGAACATGCGCCAGACCCAACAGAGCTGAGCACAGAAGCCCAGGGACATCACCTCTTCAGGGTTCTCAGGGTAAGTGCCACCTCCCCTCTGCGGTCATGAGTGTGCGGGAAGAAGGACCTCTTAGGAACTGGTAACCATGTCCAGGTGGCCTCAGGGTCACTCCTTAGAGTTGTGATTTCTTTATAAGTTGCAGGTTTCTGGAGGATTCAGCTGATTTTTCTTTCTCGGCTTGTGGCCACTGGGTTTCTCTAACTTAGTGGAGGTTTAGGCTGCCTGTGGGGGTACCTGGGCTGGGCTTCGAGGTCCAGGGGTCTCTGTCTCAGCCTGTGCCCTCCAGCAGCGTGTGTCTGGGCTCACGAGTCATTTATTGCCCGTGGTCTTCTCCTGAAACTCGGTGGGAATCTGTTTGTTAGCAGCAGTGTCTTTGGGAGAACTCAGCAGCTACCTGCTGGGCTGCTCCTTGGGGAGGCCTCTCTGAGATCTCCCAGGTGCCTCAGGTGGGGGTTCTTCCCAGTCCTCACAGGGGCTGGGCTGGAGGAACACATGTGTGTGCTTTGGGGGGACTCTGAAGACTTTGGAGTCTAAGATGAGGGCCAAGTCAAGAGTCAGCCGTTATCACTGGGGCTTCATCTATTCAGGAGCTTCTGGTGAAGCCTTTGTCCTCTGTGGTTGCTCAGAGAGGCTGCAGGGTCAGGCAGGGAGAAGGCATTGGGTATTTGGGCGGCATGCCCAGTGGATAAGGCAGGGCCCCCGGGGCCACGGGCCGGCCTGTGCGGCCCAGATGGGGGGTGGGTGCCAAGCTGGAGGCTCCGGCCTGTTCCCTGGCCGGAGGGTGGGGCTTGGTCCTCTCGCCCAGGATGGAAAGTGTTCCCTGACAGTTGCCAGCCTGCTTTGGGGACCTGTTTCAAGGGCTCACTGTGTTAGGAAATCTGTGTGGAGTGAAGTGGGGGTGGGGCCTTGGGAAGGGCCTCATGGAGTATTGGGGAATGCAAAAAAAGTCAGCACTTCCCAGCCACCCAAGGAGCAGACTTAGAGGCTGCTCTGAACCCTAAGAAGAAGCTGCTCTGAGTGCAGGGGTGCTGCCCCATGCCAGGCAACGCCTCGAGAGCTGTGGGATCTTAGGGCTGCAAGGGTGCTCAGCGCATATGTGGATAGTTATTCTCAGCCTGGGATCCCCCAACCTCCCAGGGACCCACCCATTGTGAAACCTTGAACAGAGATGGCTTTAAAATCAGGTATTTTATGTTTCTAACCAGCATTAGACTGAGAACCAGTGGCTGTTAGACATCATTGAAACCTCTGGGTTCTTTGCCGGGCCACAGAGAATGGGAGAGGTTCTTGGTGAGAGCCTCTGGGGCATGGTCCCCTGGTTTTGAAGAGGAAGAGTGAGGTGCTCTGAGATGCTGAATCCCTTGCTGAGGCCACAGAGCCAGTAGGTGGCTAAGAAAGCAGTAAAATCTTGACCATTTCCGAAAAGCAGATGGCCTACCGTGGGGGACCCCAAGCTAATTTATGTCTAGATTGGAAATGTGTTATCTGCTCGTTCCCCCAGGAGATGATGTCCTCCTCTCCTATTTTGTTAAAAGTAAAGGGAAAGAAGTTTAAACTTCCCACGGCTCTTCCAATGAATGGAGAACCAAGTGCTGGGCAAGTGAGCTGGCCGCAGGGATGGACACTGCTCTGTGATCAGATCACCTGAGTGGCTTCCCTCATTCAGGCCAGCTCAGGGGTGGGGGCCCAGAAAGTTGGGACCAACATTTTACTTCTTTCTTGAGTAAGCTTGTTGCTGAGGATGAAGGCATAGGGGTGGGGAGCTGAGGGTCCTTCGTGGGAATTCAAGATCTAAGAATGGTCACGTGGTCTTGATATGCTCTTTGTTAAGAGGAGGGTTTTTCATTATGGGTTTACTGGTCTCATTGCCTGCTCACGGCAGTGAGAAAACCATTGGGAGGACATGGGGTAGAGGGAGGACTTGGGAAAGGATGCCGTAGCAGGGTGGAGAAGTGTGGCTGTCCTGCCCTTTTCCAGTCGGGGACCTGGAGGGTGTGTCTACTCCACTTTCTTGGGAGGTGGCTGGAGAAGCCTCTGGAATATTAGTCCTTAGCTCTGGCTCTCCCGGCCCACCCCACCATGCCTGCAGGTCTCAGGTGATCAGAGATACGGTGACTGTTCAAACTTGGGTCTTCAGGCCATTTTTGATAGAAGAAATGTATCTTTCTGGGTAGGAATTGTCTGTTTTCTGCACTCCTCTTTATTTCCAAAGTGTTCAGGATTCACTGTACCTCTTTCTGCCATCATAGTGTCTTCTGTGATCTCGTAGCTTAGAACCTAACACATCACTGATGATAAAGTAGCAAGAAACCCCTCTAACCAATCCATGATCAATTTGTGGCTCACATGAGGCTCCCCCTTTGAAGAAAGTTTTGGGTTCGGAGGCCACAGGCGCCACCGCCTGAAGCCAACTTTAGATCAGATCTCCCTCTCCTTTGAACACTGGGATAGTTTTTGTCATTGGGCTTTATGTCTTCTCCTCAGTGTTCAGACAGTCGGATAAGCATGGCCCTTAAGAGCAGTGTGCACCACCCCCACTCATGCGAAATTCCACATGTAGGATCTAAAATTCACTGGCACATCACGTCTGTAGCATAAGACTGTCTTGTAGGCATGCGAATGACTTCAGCCAAAAATTTTATTTGAAAACTGGTTTCTGTCACTGTTCTCTTTGGAAGAATCTGAGGATTTGCTATCTCTTGGAGGAGAATCAGGCGTTGACTAGGACGTCCCCAGCCGCCCAAATGGCACGTTGTGTCCCAGGCAGCTTTCCCATCGTGAGCTGTGGGAGCAGACTTCTCACGGTGCCTTCGCTGTGGAAAGTGGGCAGTAAAACACACCCCTGCCTACAGAGATAGTGTGCGATCTGAGGCACGACCTGGCCTTTAAAACATTTTTATTAGTAGCTCTAGCGAAGCAAACGAAAACCCGAAGTGCTTCAAATTTTAAAGCAAGGAAGCTTGAAAAATTTCTGATTATTCAGACAGCTTTGAATGAGATGTTTCCAGATATGGTTTCTGTCTTTCCGATGTAAAAATTCCAGAGATAACCCTTGCCTTCACAGAAAAGATGCTGCTTGTCTCCTAAACACACTCAGTGAGCACACACGCCATCCTGACTTATAAAAAGGGCTTCCCCTCAGAAATTACTTACGTTAATTCTAAAAAACATGACTTTTAATACCTTCTGGTCTCACAAGTCTGTTTTGGGAAGGAGATGAAATTTTGAGTTAGAACTGTTCTTGAAAGTGCAGTTTGGCTTCCTTTCCTCTAGAGGGCAGTATAACCCCCGGAGCTCCTGAAAAACCTCCCAGTGGTGCTGGAGTCCTTAGGGTGGGGTTTCTGGGTCTGCAGGGAGAGTTGGCAGACATATCAATAGGGCTGGGGGGTAACGTAAGGAACCACGGAGAGATGGTTTGAACACATAATTAAAAGATGTGACTGCAGTATCTGAAGTAGAAGTAAATTTAGATGTTCTTTTTCCTCACTAAGGTATGAGTGTACTGAGGTGAAATTATGCCTTGAAATGGGGTATGCTTAACTCTAAGATGATTCCATTGCAAGAGCACTCACCAAAGAAGAAGTTTTAAGGAAACGTTTTCCCATACATACTAAAAAAAGTTTGAATTCACAGTAAGGTGTTTCAGAGCCAAAGCAAGTTTGCATATTCATGCCACACTGTATCTGGGTAGGATTTTTGAAACTTACAACTGGATGGGATGTTAAGATGAGCTGTGTAACTCAAATTTCTCATTACCTGCACTTTGCTAGTCTCTCCTGATAGGCAACTTGTTTGAACATATTTTAAACAATGAACACAAACTATAATTATGAATGTCTCATTTAAAATGTTTGCTAATGAAAAATAGATTACCTACTCTTAGACTTAGGGTTGGTTGTTAGCCTGAGACATCCACTGTTTGGGTCCTGTTTGGCTCAGAGAGAAGAATTCTAACCCTTTATTTGGCTTCTGTGTGCTCATATTCATTTATGTTTAATAAGCCCTGTTGCCCTCCACAGCGGAGCTTTGGGGTCCAGGGAGGGGACAAAAATGACTAAGACATAGGCCCTTCTCTCTGATTGGTAAGCTTGACTTCCATTTGGTTATTTAAAACATTAGGAAATTAGCCCTGCCTGGTGTGGCTTAGTGGGTTGAGCTTCATCCCATGCACTGAAAGGTCCCTGGTCAGATTCCCAGTCAGGGCACATGCCTGGGTTTCAGGCTCAATTCCTAGTAGGGGCGTGCAGGAGGCAGCACAGCGATGTTGCTCTCTTCCATCATTGTCTCTCTTTCTTCCTCTCCCTTCCTCTCTCTCTCAAATCAATAAAACATATTTTAAAAAATCAGAAAATTGGCACCTTGGTGGATGTTTTCTCCACACCCTTAACACTTCAGATGAAGAAATGGTGAATTCGTGGCCTGAGGTTACAGATGCGGTAGCAAAGCCAAGGCACCGTTTCCTGGGTGCTCCTACCCGTCAGTGTGTTCCACGGACAGACAGCTGGGCCAGGACTAGCGATGGAGCAGGGTCCCCAGGGGCATAGTCTTGAGCATCCTGTGAAGAAAGGCACTGCTTTCTGTGGAGTAGCATATTTTAAGTTTACTTAGCAAAAAGGTAATTGTTAAAACAATCTGGAAAGGAAAAAGGAGAGAAGAATAATAAGACAAATACGCAAAGTTCTGCCAAACCCTCTCCCAAAGGCAAATTGTTAGTCTTTTGAAGGGGCCTGGCTGCATCTAACATAATGCGATCCTGCTGTTCTCCCGAAAGTGAAGACTCAGGAAATGCAGAGAAATATTCTGAGTGAGGAGGGGCCAGGGAAGTGTGCAATGGGAAATGCCTCCTCGTGTGTGCTATACATCCAGTTCTCAAGGATCCAGAGCATGAAAACTGGCTACTGGAAGGAAGGACTGGTTTCATTTCAAAATTAAAAACTGCACGGCAGCTGGGGATGACTCAGGCCTCAGGGGGAGCCATTCCAGGAAACTGGTTTGTCTCTTCTGGAATCTCCATCAGTCCATTCGGCAGCCCAGTGCCAGCACTGGGGCTGGAGCCAGCTCAGCTGAGCCCTTGATGGTCCTGAGGTGGAGGGGGGACGGATTCTCTATTGCTGATGGGGTGGCAGGAAGCCCATCACTGGGCAGAGCCTGGGGGAGCAGATGGAAGTTATGAGCATCAGGCAGTTCACCTTGTTTCACACTCCACCTACTCGGGGCTGGGAGACGGTCACCGACCTTACTGGGGGAGACAGCAACGAAGGAGTGATTTTCCAGCCTGTACCGCTCAGTCCAGAGTTGATATCTTATCAGATGTTTCCACTTAATTTTTTAGAGTCTCTTAAATAAGTTTCTCTTTTAGACTTGATCATGAATCAGACCAGAAAACAAACCAAAATGTTTAATTTTCCTTAAAATACGAGAACATTTTAGCCACCTTGAATGATTCTACAAGAGGACACTGTGGTTTGGAGAGGCCTGTAGCCCCAAAGTCTGGACAGGAAGGGAAGTGAGGGGGACACGCACTGAGCCTTAACCTGGGGCCTAACCAGCGGCCTCTGTTCTGGGGCTGGGATGCAACGGGTGTTGGTGCCATTTTTGCACCATTTCCTAAGCCATCCTCTGCCTTCCTGTTAAGCTGAGCCAGTTTCTGCCCAATGTTTGTAATTAGCAGTGTAAGTGGGGGAGCCTTGTCGGGGCCTTCTGTTTCAGAGGGTAAATGTTTTGACATCTGCATTGGGCATCAGGCTTTTCCAACTACAGCAGAGGTGGAACTTTCTCATTGCCTCAGACCCTGGGGTTATGCCTTCACATAAATTTCCAACTATGTGGGCAGTTCCCCTGGAGGTTCGCTAAGTTGCCTTTATGAGGAAGGAAGCTCAGCGCACCCTCCCGTGGCCTCCTTCAGGAGAAGGCTGCTTTTGAGGGGACATCCCAACCTGCGTGTTTTGTGCTGCTCTCTTCCGGTCCATGAGCTGATGATGATCAGAACTGTTTTACTTGATTTTCCCAGGAAGAGATGGGGACTTGAGTCAGTCACTCATTGTCTAATGAGGACACCAATAAGGGGCAGCGAGGCAGGGCCAACACACAGGGGATTGGAAGCCTTAAGACATTGCTGTCCCAGGAAACACAGTCAGAGCCTGGGTCACGTAGATCCTGGTTTACAGATATGAACTTGTCACTGAGAGCTCTTATCCAGGGAATTTTCATAGGATGGAAGTGCAGGTTCTGATGTATTTCTTTGAAGGGGATTTCTCGGGGCTGTTCCCAATCATTTGCTTTTGAGGATCCTCTAAAGCTCTTCCAAATGACAGTAATATATCATGTCCACTCTCCTCCTAACAGATGGACCCAATAAACCTCTCTGAGCTTCCTCTCTGGGGTTAAGAATGGGGTCTCCTTTTGCAGGATTCAGGCAAACGAGGAAGCAGAGTGAGAAAAAGAGAGAGGAGATGGGGCTGCCAGCTCAGGCCCCTCTGGTTTATTGAAACGCGACTGTTCATTTCGACGCAGATGACCCCTCTCTCGCCGTGGTCTCCGACTATTTCTGCAGCTCCCATTTCAGTTGGGACAGCTAGGAGTTAACCGAAGCCCTAGCACTTGATAGGAGGTCCAGCCTCATTTCAAAGGCAGTGCTTGGAGGAGACCGAATAAATGACTTCACATGGGGGCTCTGGATGTGTTTAAGCCTTGGTTTCAAAATTGTTTCCTTGTGTGCATGTGTGTGTGTCTTTCTTAAAAAAGATTTCCAGACGTGGAAAATGGAGAAGCCTTTGAGTAAACTTCATGAAAACTAAACCCACGGAATTGCAAAATAGCCTGGGAAAGTCTCTGGACTATGACTGACCACAAAGTCAAGTCCAACGGCCGCGCAAAACCACCTTTATGATTTGAGGCATCTTTAAAAGTTGCGAGCGGACAACTACTCAAAGCAAAAAGATGCCTTTGAGAACGAGACAGATTAAGAAAGGAGGAGTTACTAATGCAAGCCAGAAAGAACGAAACCGCATTGAATTTCTATGATTAAATTTGTTGCCTTAGGACAGAGCCTGTGACACAAAGCAGCACATCGCCCCACCCAACCCAAGGGTCTCGAGCAGCCAGCTTGTTCCGTATTTGAAAGGACAGCAGTGAACAAACAGGTTCTGTTGACACAGACTCCGTGGTCTGTCACCACCAAAGAAGTCTGTTTTCCCCCAAGAGATGTGGGGAGTTCCCTCCCTCTGGGCCAAGTCGGGCACAGCCTCTTAGGACTTCCTGGGTTCTCGGGGGCTTTGGGCGCACATGCTTCTGCTCTGATTCCAGTGAGGATGCTGGTCCTGTTTGCTCTCTCTGGCCGTGGGGGAGTCACTTCATCTCACCTGATTTTAGTTCCCCAGCTGTGAAAGGGGGGGAGGTGTAAGCAGCCATTGGGTTGTTGGCATAAAGTCCCACTGGGAGACCAGTAAATATTCCTGGGGCTCACTGGTCTCTATTTCCTGGTGTGGTGGGGAGGAAAAGAGTTGGAGGAGGATAACAGGGGGCGGTGACTGCTTCATGTCCCCTTATTAAAATGGGAAAGCCGGTGATCATTGGGGTGATCATTGGGGCGATGATGTGGACATCTTTTAATCATCTAAATGAAAAAAATAAATTCTCTAAGATTTGTCGTGAGGAACTTCAGTTTTAAAAAAGCTGGGACTCCATGACATTGGTGAACAATAGAGTAGATTTAGCTGCAAACAGAAGCATTAACAAATATTCATCATCTGGGCTAGGAAGCCTGAGCCACATGGCTGCTCCTAAGTGGGATGGCAGGAAAAGTGTGTGGAGCCGAAGGCGTTTTCCCCACCTGGGAATTCAGCTCCACCAAATCATGTGAGTTTATTAGTCATAAGTGGAGCCTGGATAACTCATTAGCTCACAAACTTCTCTCCTGCCCTTCATTTTCGGAGTTGGAGGAGCTTCTCCCCGCCCCTCCTTTCCCTTCTTGTCTCCTTCCCCTCCCTTCCCTTCTCCTGTGCCCTCCCCCTCCTCTCTTTTCCTCTCCCCTCCCTCCTCTCTCTCCTCTCCTGGATTTCCTTGTCCTCTTCCCTCCTCTCTCCTTCCCCTCCCCTCCCTTCTCTTCAATATCTATATAGATTTTGGAAAAGACAGATCCTGTGCACTGTATATTTATTTCATTACTCTGTGTCCCAATAGGAAGCAATTAATTTTACATCTTGGAAATAAAAATCTTTACATCTAATTTTCAACCAATTTAAAATTCTCATTTTCCTTAGAAAATAGTTGAAGTACGTAATGTCTCAGAAAGACATTCCAGCTTTCATCCTAGGATGACTTTGATTTTACTGAGCTCTAGTGCAGACTACAGAATTACTTTGGAATCCTACTTAGAATCTTGTATGTTGTGTCTGGATCGGATATTTAAAGCAATTGAGCTGGACTTCCTGGAAGATGTGCACGGAAACTTTCATTGACATAGTGGTGCTTGAACTTGAGTGGGAAAGTCACGTGGGAACCTAGACTCTATTCCCAGGAAACCCCTTGTCACACATACAGTTTTGCAGACATTTGTGGGAAGCTGTCAGATCCTTTGAAATCTGTGGGTTCCATGTTAAAATGTTGTTGACTAATTATAATAGTATAGGTTGTTTTGGAAAGGACAGACTATATTTCCAAAAGGATCCAGTAAAATTTAAGTTATGTGGACAATTTCCCCCATAAAACCATTTTTCAGTAGGATGCTTATTGTGAATAAAAAATCCCAATGTTTAATTTCAACACAAAGAATCAAGAAAAGCACATGGAAAATATTCTTTTACCTCGGTCTGAAGCACATGTCCCAATCACTGGAACACACACACAAATTAGAGCCTTTGCATTTGCTTTTCTTTGTTGGAGGGATTTCTAGAGAGTGAACGGTACAATGTTGGAGACAGAGGACTATACTAACCAGCCAGGCAGTGGGTTTCACTCTGTTGATCATTTCCTTTTCTGCACAGAAGTTTTTAAGTTTGATCTAAGTCCCATTTGTCTATTTTTGCTTTTGTTGCCTGTACCTTTGGTGACATAGCTAAAAAAAATCATTGCCAAATTTAATATTTTAAAGATTTTCTTCTATATTTTATCCTAGGAGTTTTATATTTTCGGGTCTTGGATTTAGATTTTTGATCCATTTTGAGTTAGTTTTTGTAAATGATGTGAAGTAAGGGTCTCGCTACATTTTTTTGCAAGTGGCTATACAGTTTTCCAAGCACCATTTCTTGAAGAGACTATCCTTCGCCCATGTGTAGCGTTCACACCCTTATAAACGATCATTTGACTGTATATGTGAGAATTTATTTCTGGGATGTCTATTTTATTCCATCGAGACCATTGTCTGTCTTTATCCCAGAACCATATTGTGTTGATTACTGTAGCTTTTTAATATATTTTGAAATCAGGAAATGTGAGGCCTCCAGCTTTCTTTTTCTTTTTTTTCAAAATTGCTTTGGTTCTCTGTTTGTTTGTTTTTTTAATTGTGTATGAATTTAGCATTTTTTTTTATTTCTACAAAAAAATGCCGTTAGGAGCCCGATAGGAATTGCATTGAATCTGTATGTTGGTTTGAATAGTATGGTCATTTAATCAATATTGCCTTCCAATACATACACACAGGATATCTTTCCACTTGTGTTTTCTTTTTTTAAAGCAATGTTTAGTAGTTTTCAGTACAAGTCTATTACCTTCTTGTTTAAGTTTATTTCCAAGTGTTTTCTTTCTTTTAGTGCTATTACAAATGAGATTTTTCCACCTTAATTTCCTTTTCAGATACTTCACTGTTAGTGTATAAAAATGCAACCAACTTTTGTGTGTTGGTTTTGTGTGCTGCAACTTTGCTAAATTTGCTTATTAGTTCTAATAGCTATTATTTTTTTGTGTGTGTAATCTTTAGTTTTCTACATCATGCCATCTTCAAATAGAGACAATTCAACTTCATCTTTTCTATTTTGCATACTGATTGTATTTCTTGCCTAATTTCCCTGGTTAGAAATTCAAATACTATGTTAATAGTTGTGGTAAGAGAGGGCATACTTGCGTTATTCCTGATCTTAGAAGGAAAGCTTTTATATTTTTTCACTATTGAGTATTATACAAGCAGTAGGCTTTTCATATAGGGCCTTTGTTATGTTAAGGTAATTTCCTCTATTCCTAGTTTAAGTGTTTTTGCTGTTAAATCATGAAAGGGTGTTGAATTTATAATGTGATATTTCTGTGTTTTTTTCTCTTTCATTCTGTTAATATTGTGTATTACATTGATTAGTTTTCATGTATTGAACAATCTTTGCTTTCCAGGAATTCTTGGTCATGCATCACCCTTTTAATGTGTTGTTGAATTCAGTTTGCTAGTGCTCTGTTGAGAATTTTTGCGTCTTTACTCATCAGGGATGTTGGTCTATAGCTTTCTCTTCTCGTAGTATCTTTGTTTGATGTTGGTGTTGGGGTAATGTTGGCCTTATAGGATGACTTTGACAGTGTTTTCTGCTCTTCAATTTTTTTGGAAGTGTTTGAGAAGGGTCATTATTAATTCTTCTTTAAATGTTTGGGAAATTCTCCAGTGAAGCCATTTGGTCCTGGACTTCTCTTTGTTGGGAGACTTTTGATTACTGAAATAATCTCTTAACTCAGTTAAAGTCTATTCAAATTTTCTGTTTCTTCATTCTTGATAGGTTGTGTGTTTTTAAATATATTTTATTGATTTTTTACAGAGAGGAAGGGAGAGGGACAGAGAGTTAGAAACATCAATGAGAGAAAAACATTGATCAGCTGCCTCCTGCACACTCCCCACTGGGGATGTGCCCACAACCAAGGCACATGCCCCTAACCAGAATTGAACCCGGGACCCTTGATTCCGCAGGCCGACGCTCTATCCACTGAGCCAAATCAGTCGGGGCGGTTGTGTGTTTTTAGATGTTTATCCACTTTGTCTAGATCATTCAGTTTGTGATGCATTTCTGTCCTCACTTCTCCCAGGCTTCGTGGAGTTTCATTAGTGTCCTCCCTTTGTCAACAGTGATGACATTTCAGAAGCTGTTCTATTTGTCTCATTTGCTCTTGTTTCCCTTAGCTCTCCCAGGAGGAGTCAGCCCATTCCTAAGGCAGGGGGATATAAAAGCAATTTAGAAGGATTTGGACTGTTAGGATTCGAAGATGGAAAAAGAATCACATTTAAAAATCTGACCTATACTTGAAAACTGAGAGAGATGTTTTTGGTTTTTCATTGACATTGAAGCTGAAAGCCTTTTCATTTGCAAGACTTTCTTTTTAATCTTCAAACCCTAACAATGAAAGATCAATTATGGTGGTAACCCAATCTCCCTAGAGTAAATGTATTTAAGTTTCTTCAACCAAATGGGCTTTTCCCACCTAACTACAGTCTACTCTATACTTTTTTCAATACCCAAAAATACTTCCTAATGCTCAGAAAGAAAAGCCAATGATATGAACCAACCGTTGAAAGTTCACGGTGATGATAGAATTGGTTCTGGCCCCTCCCAGAGCCTCTTTGAAGAAATCTTGGTATCTACACATCCCATCTTTCTACTCAGGCTCAGGGAAGTGGTAAAATTCTCCATCAAGGGACATGGATCTCCACTTGCAGTTAGTGGACTCCAAGGGAACAGACACCCATAAACTGCTGACCTGGGTCCAGTAGAGACCTGGGCAGGGAGAGATGCCCAAAGCTAAGATTTTGTATAAATACTAACAGAGAATAAGGGTAAGATTCAAAGTGGTCCCAGCTGCTGTGGTTGTGTTTGCATATGCCATGATCTGGGTGAAATCTGTTCCCTCCATTAACTGAAGCTCTGTGTGTGTGAGGGTGGGAGGTGGGGGATGGGGTGGGGTTTGCTCTAAATGAGAATCACAAAGTTAAGCTGGGTGTCCCCAAACTGCCACTTCTGAGCCTGTGAGCACCTTACCCCTGACTCCCCTACTCTGACACATTGTTGCTGCCTGCCTCTGTTTGAGAGGAAAAAAGGTTTAGTAGCACAGTTTTTAGCTATGACTAAAGTAATGCAACTACTAGATTCAAAGAGTCTCATTTGCATATTCATTCAAAACTATTTTTTCTTAAGAGTGACAAGTCCTCAGTTCACTGGGTAGTAATCTGAGAGTCAAATGCTGCTCATTCTCCTCCACCCCATTTTCTCTTTCAGGTTCACACGTGGTGCTTAGACAAACTCAAAATGAGAAAACATCGGCATTTGCCCTTGGTGGCCATCTTTTGCCTTTTTCTCTCAGGCTTCTCATTAACTCGTGCGCAGCAACAAGCAGGTAAGATCCAGAACTGTCTCTTAAAGCCGTTATAAAAGGAGCAGGGTTCTCTGATTTCAGACCTTAGCCCTCGGGAGCTTGCTGTAGAGCTTAGGGTCACCTCTAGGAGCCAGTTAGGTCGGTCACTGCAGAATGTCCATCTAGTTTACAGACCTTCTCGGACACTTGACCCAGTGAGAGATGGCTTGCTTTTGCTAGACCTTGGGTTTGATATCTTGAAGATGGTTCAAAAGTGGTGGTTCTTACACAGAGCATGAGCAGAAAGTTTGCATCACAAATATTTTACCATCAGAACAGCATTTCCGTGTTTCTGGCACCCGTTGGTCTCTGAGTGCTTAAAACCAGAAGACAACCATTGAGAGTAAACATCGTTTTCCTTGGAAACAAAACACCGAGAGTAGTATCCTCTCTCTGCAGTTCTGGACTCAGAAACCTTGGTCATTTACAATCATCTAAACTTTTAAAAACCAGTTTCCCCAAACTGTTTTTAAAAAAATCCATCCTAATGAACCCAACTAAGAATTTGCTTGCGAGTTTGAGAAAATGGAGAAATGCTTCATGCATTGTGAGCTGGGAGGATGACTGGGTCTCCTCTCCCTTACTGAGAGAGCCCGGCCCACTAGTGGTTAGATGGAGGGCATTGGGCGCCACCTCAGTAGAAGGGGACCATTGGTTGGCCATCAGATCAGCCCGAGGTAAGTAGCGACCAGGAGCCAGCTGTGATCACCAGTCTGGCCAGGGTTGCAGAAGGGCAGTGCCCACACCCTCAGCCTCCAGCTCCCACTGCTGAGGGCCCACTCGATTCATCTTTGAGAAAGAGATATTATCTCCAACACCCATGAAGGCTTTTCTGGCCCTAATGAATATGTTAAAGTCCCTTTCTTCATGCCAAACCATCTGAGAAACATGAGGCTTTGCCTTTCTCTACAGCAACACAAGTCATCTTCACTCAAGGAAGGCTTATTTACTACGTGTGTTTTTCTTGGAATTACCCAAGGCATTGGAGGCTAGTTGCTGTCAGAGGGCAGTAGTTTTCACCATTCCGTCTCATCAGGGCTTCTCAGCAGTGAAGACTGAATTTATAAAATGATGGTTACTCACTTGTGATAGGCTCTCCTTCCACTCTGGTCAGGTGGGTGTTGGGGCTCAAAGTGCCACAAAAATCATGCTTGAGATAAAAGACACCCTGGGGGATTTTTCCCCATCCTGGCCCTGCCCCAGAGCAGTGTGCAATCCGTGATTGTGTAAGGAACTCAGGCCAATGACTGAGCACCGTAGCCTCTGAGTCCGAGGTCCAGGCCCCCACTCCTCAGGTAAGTCAGCCTGTCTGTCTGTGTTGCCAGGGAGGTGTGGATTGTTTAGTGAGAGCACAGAGCAAAGTGACTTAGTTTAGAAAGGCTTTGCGCTGATAGGAAGTAACTGCTTGAACAGGAGAAAAATCTAAACCAATGTCTTTTTTTAAAGATGTCAGAAATGGTGCCGCTGCCGATATAATATTTCTAGTGGATTCCTCTTGGAGCATTGGAAAGGAACATTTCCAACTCGTTCGAGAGTTTCTATATGATGTTATAAAATCTTTAGCTGTGGGAGAAAATGATTTCCGTTTTGCTCTGGTCAAGTTCAACGGCAACCCACATACCGAGTTCCTGTTAAATACGTATCATTCCAAACAAGAGGTCCTCTCTCATATTTCCAACCTGTCTTATATTGAGGGAAGCAATCAAACCGGAACAGGATTAGAATACATAACACAGAACCACCTCACTGAGGCTGCTGGAAGCCGGGCCAGGGATGGAGTCCCTCAGGTTATCGTAGTGTTAACTGTTGGACACTCGGACCACCGCCTCGCTCTGCCCCCAGCGGAAATTAAGTCTGCTGACGTTAACGTGTTTGCAGTTGGAGTTGAGGATGCAGATGAAGGAGCCTTAAAAGAAATAGCAAGCGAACCGTTCAATATGCATGTTTTCAACCTAGAGAATTTCACCTCCCTTCATGACATAGTAGGAAACTTAGTGTCCTGTGTGCGTTCATCCGTGGCTCTAGAAAGGGCTGGAGGCACAGAGACCCTTAAAGACATCACAGGTAATGGCAACGTCGCCACGCTGCTGCCGCCTTGCTGTTCCTTGAGATAAGCTTGGCTCCTGCTGGCCTTAAACCACCACTACGGCTAAAGCACGGCGGGAGGGTAAGGGAGATGAGCATTCGCAGGTTTAAAAACAAAGGTTTGAATAGTCTCTGTAGTTGCCTTCTGAGACAAAGCACTCATCCACACAAACAATTGCACTTTAACTCAAAAAACCACATCCCACAAAAGAAAGCATCGGTGTGGCCATTTGTGACGGGAATAGAGGGACCATCTCCTTAAAGAACGCTCCATGTGGGAAAGAGTGAGGACGGAGAGAGAAAGGGCATCTGCTTTAGTGTTCAGTAGGGTAACAAGAGGGCTCTTCTCTTTTGCTCCATGGAATTTACTCCAGAGAAGTGATG
This sequence comes from Murina feae, assembly GCA_004026665.1. Lineage (NCBI taxonomy): Eukaryota > Metazoa > Chordata > Mammalia > Chiroptera > Vespertilionidae > Murina > Murina feae. The sequence goes on from PVJC01003159.1 coordinate 35,263, forward strand.
GATTTAGAATTGTAAGAAACCTTAGAGCCCTAACCGGTTTGGCTCAGTGAATAGAGCGTTGGCCTGCGGACTGAAGGGTCCCAGGTTCGATTCCGATCAAGGGCATGTACCTTGGTTTCGGGCACATCCCCAGTGGGAGGTGTGCAGGAGGCAGCTGATCGATGTTTCTCTCTCATCGATGTTTCTAACTCTCTATCCCTCTCCCTTCCTCTCTATAAAAAAATCAATTATATATATAAAGAAACCTTAAAAATGATCCAGTCTGAGTCTCTTCGGAGGAGACTGAGTCCTAGAAGGTAAGTGACATGCAGTTAGAGAGAGTCCAGCTGGAGGCCCTTAGGCCTTGGCTCTGAGGCTGGTTTCTCACATGGCCATGCTACAACCATGGTCGTGCCCACAGAGGCTCTCCAGACTCAAAAGCCCTGTCAGTGCCACTTGCAAGTACTGATAATGCTGACATGACACTGGTGGGTTATCGCACAGGGGCATGTGCAGAATGAACTGGCTGGCAAGTTATTTAACCAGCCAAGCCCATGAGCTCTCTCTGCAGTACTGAGTGTCTAAAAGACCAATAGGGAAGGAATTGGACAAGTAAAACGTCAAGTGTATGGTACATGGCAATTTTGACCAGTACCCATGACTAGGCTTCCTCATCAGTGATGGGAAAGGTGGAGGGAACTAGTCCATGAAGCCAACTGACAATGGAGAACAGAGGATTTTAGGAGCATGGGCAGGGAGTTAGGGGGAATCCAGGATCTCAGGGTAGAGACGAGTTCCAGAGGAGAGACACATGTCCTCTGAGATGGAGGGCAGGGAGGAGAAAGGGAACCAGGGAGACGTGGTGTCAGGAGGGTGTCAGACGTGGTGTCTTGGGCAGGTAGAGCTTGGTTATGAGAAGGGTTTCAGAACTGACCAACCCCAAGGTGTTTCATTAGGTTGTTCATAGAATGGTTGCCCCAATGGTTCCCCATGGTTTCAGATCTGATGGCATGAGAGGACTAATTCCCTCCCAGTGTGTCTATTTCTAATAGAGAGGAGTGAGTGACAGGCTGGATTATTCCTATTTAACACTAAAAAGCTCCCCTCGTTTGAATGACATGCTTCTTTTCTGTGCTAGTGTTGATCCAGCCAGATTACAGGAAAAGAACACGGGACCCTAGTAGCACCCCAAACCAAACAGTCCAAGTTGCAAGAAAATAACCTACTCCATTCGATACACTATCCTCAGAATCAATAATTCACTGATTGCATTTCTGAATATAGGTAAAATAACTAATTTATGTCAAAAATCATAAAGGAGATCAGTAGAGAAATGGATCATCTTTTTCGATGGCCAATCAGGAAAAAGAGTGGATGAGTTTGCCTTTACGTTCAGTCATTATATAAATGAACAGATAACTAAAGTCTGAATGCTAAGCGAGCTATCAGCACAGCATGTTTCCACACTGATGATAAACCTTTGTTTTTATGCCGAGGAAGAATCTCTGTCTTCTAGTGTCCAAGCCACTAGCAGCACCAGGGTGGACTATTAATCTATTTATGCTGTCTTTTCTAATTAACTTCACTCTGCAGTTTCTCCAGAACCATGTCCCACTGCATGCTCCACAGTAAGATGATGATAATAATAATAATAATAATAATAATAATAATAATAATTCTCTGCTTATCATTTGGGGAAAAGGTAATCAGATAGGAAGGCATTACAGAGATGTCTAATTAGGTGGGGCAATTTCTTCCCATTATGTGTCCACCAGGTAACTTTCCCCCAGAAATATGTGTGTGTGTGTGTGAGTGTGTGTGTATAAAATGTTAATGATTGCCATTGTTCCAAATGAACTCTACTCAATGAGGCTCTAAAAGTTGTGTTTTTAAGTGGCTATAGGACACCAAAGCTTTAAACTGAAGCAAAAGCTAAAGGTGATCTATATTCAATGAAGATTCCAGCGTTCTTTTCTCTGAAAAATATAAAGATTTCAAGAACTCATGGAACCTATCAACCATTTTGCATTTGCATAGGAAATGCAAAGGTGCTGTTTTAAATTTACCTTTTAAAAAAGGAAGGAGCCCATGAGTAAGGAAGGCACTGTGCCCGTGCTCACGTGCTCAGGAAAGCTGTGTTGAAGGAGCCTTTGATTTTTCCATGGACATTGCAAAAATTTTCTGTAGAAAATGCCATGGAAGGTGTGAGCCATAGAGGCAGCAAACCAGAGAGGTTCACAGTTTTACTTCTAGGTAGAGCTGATTACCCTTCGCTTTCCCACGGATCACTGGTGTGCCTGTCGTACACAAGAACCCGGCTCTTGTGTCCTCCTGAGGCTTCGGCTCTCCTGGATAACTCAGCATGCCCGTGTGTGTCCCATCATGTGTGCATAAGAGGACAAGGTTGTTTTTTCAGTGATGACAAATTATCCAACATTTTTCTATGACCTGCAGCTGTTCAACCTTTGAGAAGAGAAATATTCAAGGGTTTTCCCTCAGAGTTCATTGTTCTTATTTATACCATTGCAAATTGCAATAAAAGTAAGTAATAAATTAGTAAGAAATATGTCATCCTAGGGTATTTTCCATTATTGATGCTGGGATCAGCATTAATTCTTCTTTTAAATGTCTCCCTATGTTACACATGTGGCAAACCTTCCTTGGTCCCTCAGGGTCATTGGTTTAGGCCTGAGAAATGTTGAGGAATTCTGCCATGTGATTTCCAGAACCTCAAGTCATGTGAGGATATGAGATATCTCATTGGCTTGCTCCGCAATCACACTGCTGGTACCATCCTCCCACAGATCCTTAAGGAATCCCAGGTTTTGACTAAAGAGTGCTGAATGTTTCCGCATTCTTATCAAAGGCCTGGTCTTAATTCTTCTGTATGCAATGATTAAAAATGCAAAATCTTAATTACTCTAGTGAAAAATTATGTTCATTAGACCTTATGTTTCCAGTTAATCTTGAAAGATCTTATAAGATATTTCCAAGTTAATATCTTTCCTTATGCCAGGAATTCATCTGCAAAGATGCTGTCTGGGATTGTATTTGAGAAAAATGTGAGAGATGTTCAGATTTGAGCCATCATAGGCTCAGCTTATACAATGAGAGAGCTTGGGTGAGAATATAATTTCACTGTAAGTTTTTGCAAAACTTTTCAACTTCCTGAGACAAGATTTGCATCCCATTTCTGCAGTGAAAATAAAAGCAGTTTTTTTTTGGTACAAAACATAGTTTTAAATATAAAATATTCACTGTCATTAAGAAGATCAGAATGAATGGTCTTATTTATAATATTATAATTATACCCAAAATATAGGTTCCTAAAATCTCAGAATGTAAATGTCACATATGTTCATATGACTCTCTTCCTATTCTGTCATGCACTTAAGTTATCAAACAAACTCTTACCAGAATAATTTTTGCTTTTTCTGTACTTTAAATCAGTCTGATTTTAATATTCTATCTGAGCCTTTGAAATATTTTACTCAGGTTTGTAGGTTTATTGATTGCTCAGTGCTTCTATGAAATCCCAATTCTTAGTATGGAATGGAAGTTTCATATGGGCCATTTTTATATTCATTAATATAACCCCGGAACTAATTCTAATTAAGGGTTGATTAGATGCACATGGTCCCACTAGGCGAGAAATTTAGGATGTCATAAAAACAAAGTTGGATAATTTTGTCATGACTGGGTTCATATCACTCTGCTTAACATTGTTCTGCATTATGCGACTGAATATAGAGGCACTAGCAGAACGCCACGAACACAACATCTAGTCTAATCCCAGGCTTGCACTGGAGTTTCACACAACTAAGCATTTTATGAGAAAAAGAGATTCAAATCAAAATTTTACCAGAGTATTTTTAAAAGTAAACTTGAAGTGCCGTTTGAGGTCTGCCTTTCAAAGGAATAAAGTTGCATGTGTGCAGCCATCCTGGTTTTTAAAGAAAAAAAAAAAGAAGACTTAACAGTTGCTCAAGAATCAAGAGTTTAACATACTGGGGTGATGAGTCACCAGCCCCCGAATCTCACATTTCATTTTGTAGTTGTGGATTTGGATAATTCTTACAATCACTTGAGGATACTAAGAGAAATGCCTCCAAATTAGAATTCAACCTCGAACCACTGTGAATGTCCTCCTTCATTTTCTCCTGTGAGTATGGTAGTGCACAATTCCATGCAACTGCATTTCCCTCCAAATTTAGTCGAAAACTTTAGAATATGCAGCCATGATTTTCACCCACAGAAAAGTGAGTGTGATCGCTACGCAGGTGGCACAGATGAAAATGTGAGCTAAAGGTCCCTGTTTCACATCATCATTTCTAAGAAGTTGCCTCTTATTCATTCCGAATGCAGAACGAAAAGAGAATTCCACATTCCCTAATCAACATGTGTTTTGTTTGTCCGTATTTCGTGTTTCTTATTGGTTTCCAAAGAAACATGTCAGAACACTGAACAATGCATGTGGTCACTTGTTCTAACGCTTTCACATTTTTTTGCATTTCTTTCTTTTAAAGCACAAGACTCTGCTGACATTATTTTCCTTATTGATGGATCAAACAACACCGGAAGTGTCAATTTCACAGTCATTCGCGACTTCCTTGTCAATCTCCTTGAGAGACTGTCAGTTGGAGCTCAGCAGATCCGAGTGGGGGTGGTCCAGTATAGCGATGAGCCCAGAACCATGTTCTCCTTGGACACCTACCCCACCAAGGCTCAGGTTCTGGATGCGGTCAAAGCCCTTGGGTTCATTGGTGGGGAGTTGGCCAATATCGGCTTTGCCCTTGATTTTGTGGTGGAGAATCACTTTACCCGGGCAGGGGGCAGCCGTGTGGACGAAGGGGTTCCCCAGGTGCTGGTGCTCATAAGTGCCGGGCCTTCTAGTGACGAGATCCACGACGGGGTGGTGGCGCTGAAGCAGGCTAGCGTGTTCTCTTTCGCCCTTGGAGCCCAGGCCGCCCCCAGGGCAGAGCTTCAGTACATAGCTACCAATGACAACTTGGTGTTTACTGTCCCGGAATTCCGTAGCTTTGGGGACCTCCAGGAGCAATTACTGTCATACATTGTTGGCGTGGCCCAAAGGCTCATTGTCTTGCAACCGCCAACCATTGTCACACAAGGTACGTATGCTCTTCTCGCCAACGGAGGGGTTGCGGGTTTGTTTTGTGTGTTGGTTTTTGTGGAAGGAAGGCAGGCACCTCACAGAATGAATCGCCTGGGAGGACCTGTAAGTACCACAGCGGAGCCCTCTGGAGGTGAGCTGGCTCTTGGATCTCAGGCCTGGGATGGTGGGGTCTCTGAAAAGCTGAAGATGTACGAGTGAGTGGCAAGCTCTTGTCGGACTGTGAAGCCAATTCAACAGACCTGCTCCTTTGAGACATCAGACATCATTGTGTCATCTCCTCATAATGCGGTCATGCTAGCGGTGAACCTCAGGGGCTCATTAAGGTCCTGAGAAAATGACTCCAGGGAAATGGCATTGCCCCTGAGAGCCAGCATGTGAGAGGTGTGCTCTCAGATCCCTGAGGGCTGTCTCTCCAAGTCCTCTGTGTGCTGAGTGTTGAGAGGTGGGCTTCAGCAGGTAAGGCGTAACAGAGCCTTCACATGGTGTGATGTTTAGGAGAAACCTTTCCCCGCGCCTGTCGAGTTCAGGAATAGTTCTTCTGAACGGAGACAATGACATACACTCAAATGAAGGTCTTTGGCAGAAAGCCCAATGGGAGTCATTTAAAAAATATAGAACTAACCAGGTCCCATAAATACATATGTAACAACCGTGGGAGGTGGGGAGTGGATTTCAGAGTTTAAATAAGAATGCAGCAGTGCTTGGTGCAAGGCAGTGAGAGAACCGGCAGACACAGGTGTACCACATGGTCTGATCTGTGGATGCCCTCTGTCCATCAGATCTTGTCACAATGGCTCCAGGCATGTAGTTGGGCAAGTAAATTAGAATCGATGCGACATTACATTCTGAAGATCCTCTTGGTATTTCCAGACATCCCTCTAATGGGAATACAACCCATTAAGGTTTCTCAGGGCTTGCGCATTTTTGGAAACACACGATTTCCACAGGTTTTGTAAACACTGCAGGAGCGCCATGGTGAACTGGCCTCTGGGCCCGAATCCCACGCTCACCAGCTGCTTGGTGTTGGCTGGGGGCATAGGTATCACACTCGGTGAAGATATAGTTCTGTTCCAGGCAAAGTTTCAAACTTTTTTATTTTGGGCAGCGTGTTGCCCTCATTTAAGTTTTCCTAAGCTAACTAGCTGATTAAGTGTTAATTCCTCATTTACACATCATCTTTAATCTTTATGATTAATTTGTAAATATTCGACTAATATTCTTGGCTCTCTGGTATGAGCCCGACGGTATGCCAGGCCCTGGAGTTACAGGGCTGGTGACCGAGACCAGTGTGGCTGCTGGTGCGACAGAGTATAACAGGGAGATAGATGGCAAAACTACAAACCAGCGACCACACCAAATATTCCCCGAGTGAAGAGTTAGATGAGGACACTACAGGGGAGTCAGGGTGAGCAGATTTGGGTCTTCAGGTGTGGCTGGAGGGTGGAGCCTGAGGGAGCTGGAGGGATGAGGCCAGGAGGGGGCGGTGAGTGGGAGCAATGGGGCGAAGAGCTTCTAGATGGGGCTGGCCTGAGAGGGGTATGAAGAAAGGAGGCAAGCAGGTGCGGAGTAGAGGGGAGAGAGAGTCCCAGGTGGCTGCCTGCAGCGTAGAGGAGCCTGGTGCCTCCCAGCAGGGCTGGCGATTACTTGATAAGTGGGAGAACAGCTTTACTGTGGGCACGCGGAGTATGAGTGAGAGGAGCATGGCGCTGGGGCTGAGATGCTCATGGGCTGAGAGGAGAGGTCAGGGAGTGTGGATTGGGAGAGACAGGCAGGGGACCAGGCTGCAGGCACTGTGCTTGCACAGCTGGTGAGGAAAGAAATGCTCTGGAAAGGAGCCTAGGGGAGCAGTCAGTAATAGAAGGAGATGAGAGGGAGGGTGCTAGAAGCCGGGTGAGGGCAGTGTGAATGCAGGGAGGCAGAGATCACCTGGGGCCCGATCCACCAAGAAGCTGATTAGGATGGAGGCATGGAGTCACTGGTGTGGGGGAGGGAGGGGAAGTTGTGGTGGGTGTAATGGAAGCTGAGGGCCTGCCCCCACCTGTGAGTTTGCTGTGTGGCAGTGCTGGTGAGACAGCTTTGAGCAGAGTGCAAAGCTTGCCGGGAGTGTCTGACTGAGGGAAGGGCCAGGGAGCTGGGGCCCTGAAGATGGAGAGAGGAAAGTGAAGTGGGCAAGGGGCCTATTGGGAGTCAGGGTGAGCAGATTTGGGTCTTCAGGTGTGGCTGGAGGGTGGAGCCTGAGGAAGTTGGAGGGATGAGGCCAGGAGGGACGCAGTGAGTGAGAGATTTCAGAGCCATTCCTGCAGATTTGGCCACTTGTGGCCCTAGACACAAGCGCTGGGGAGAGGAGGGCGTGCTTTATTAGAAGTCAGAGTCCCTGAGTCACTGAGAAGAGCAGCCTAAGAGTAGCCCTAAGTTACTCTAATAGTAGGGTGGAGAGGAGACAGCCCTGAGGAAGGGGGCAGGGGTCTGGACAGTTGAGGAGAATTTGCCTGGAAAGAGTACAAGGACAGTCTCCCACCCTGGGCTGTCAGGGCTGCTGGGAAGCCACGTTTTGGGGGATATGCTGGTGTCGGTCAACAGGGAGGTGAGGGCTGAAGCCCACAGATTAGTGGAATCTCAGGCTCACCTCCCAGCAAGGGTACGGCAAACCCAGCTCCAGCAGAACCAGGTGCAAGAGCAAGAGGTTCCGCTTGGGTAGGCATCTCTCAAGGAAGGGGCTGCACACCAGCAGATGCCGGGAGTGGGCTGGGATAGGGGAGGTGGGGTGCTGATTGGTCTTTCTAGTCACCCTTCACATGCGGTGCACACCTCTCGCTGAGCACAGGAAACTGCGCACAGGGTAGCAGCGTCAGCTCCTCCGTCTGTGGTTATAAGGGGGGCATGTGTGAGCGCATATGGGCCCAGGTGTGTTCGCTGTCCTTGTCTGTGTGTGAAAGCAGGCACATGGCTATTTATATGGCTCATACATGTCCTCCACAGAGCAATGGAGGGGGAGAAGAAGGCAGGCATGGGACACTCCTGTGTTTTAGCAGCAGGAACAGTAAGAACCCCAGGCATCTGCAGGTCTCCAGGAGAGCTGAGGATTTGAAATGTATTGTTTACGCCACAACCTGGCACCAAAGCCATGGTCTCTGTGTGCCTGCCCCTAATGCTTGGTGTCTGTGTGCATTTCCATGTTTTCTTTAAAAAGGAGAGTGTGGGCTGATAAATGTCAGTGTAGTCACATGAGAGGTAGGTGAGAGTTCTACATATTATTGATCTGACCACATGAGTGACAGGGGCTCCTTGTGGCCAGATAATGACTGAATAAGTGGAGCCCTCCGGTCTCAGCTGTCAGCACTGGTGTTCCTGTAAGTCCGGACGCGCTGCCGGTTTCTGGGTGGGGTGTGGTGGGCTGATTCAAGTCCTTGGTCCTGTGACTCAGGCACTGTCCACGAGCTGACATGCAGGGCACAGAGGCCTTGTCCAGGTGTCCTTGCTTCGTGATTTGTCTTTAAGTAATCACACCATGAGACTTAAGTTACCATGAGACTTAGTACCTTCACAGCACAGGGCTCCGACAGAAAATGTTCTGTGCCATTTACTGGTTTTGACACTGGTTTCCTTTTTATAAGTTTTATGACGCCAAGTAATTGGTGTATTACTTCCCCCTCTGCCTGAAAAACTAAGGCATGGAGACTAGAACGGAAGGAGTGGGTGTTTGCACTCTCAGCGCTTGCACTTGGCAGTAGGTGCTCATGAACTCACGATCGTGCCGCAGAGGCCTCTGAGCCCCACTGATCGCTTCCTCCATTACCAGGGCTATGGCCTCATTCTGGCCTCACAAACCCAAGCCTTAGATTTATGGCAGGAAAGAGCTTCCTGACTTTTTCAGTGACGCATGCTAATCAGGTGGCTACTAAAACAAAATCTGTTTTTGGGCAATAATTTTGTACAAAAGTGCTGCGTGGGTGAGAGATGTGCCACCCCATAGGGAAGGACACTGCTCTCACTCTCCTGTGTGTGTAATGATGAGCTCCCCCCTTGACGTCACATTAGCTAGAGCCACTGGGGAAGTTCTTTGAACAGAATGAACTGTGCAGAGTCATAGTTGAATGTGGTTGGTAAGACTGCTTCACTCACCTTCTCATGTTGCTACCTACAGTCATCGAAGTCAACAAGCGGGACATACTTTTCCTGGTGGATGGCTCATCAGCACTGGACCTGTCCAACTTCAATGCCATCCGAGAATTCATTGTCAAGGTCATCCAGAGGCTGGAAATTGGACAGGATCTCATCCAGGTGGCAGTGGCTCAGTACGCAGGCACTGTGAAGCCAGAGTTTTATTTCAACAGCTACCCCAGCAAGAGGGAAGTCATTACCGCTGTGCGGAGAATGAAGCCCATGGGAGGCTCGGCCCTGAACACGGGTGCTGCTCTGGACTTTGTTCGGAACAACCTGTTCACTAGTTCGGCAGGGCACCGGGCCACCGAGGGGGTCCCCAAGCTCCTGGTGCTGATTACAGGCGGTAAGTCCCTAGACGAAGTCAGCCAGCCGGCCCAGGAGCTGAAGAGGAGCAGCATCCTGTGCTTTGCGGTTGGGAGCAAGGCTGCCGACCAGGCGGAGTTGGCGGACATGGCCTTCGATTCATCGCTGGTGTTCACCCCGGCTGAGTTCCAAACTGCCCCTTTGCAGGGCATGCTGCCCAGCTTGCTGTCACCTCTCAGGACCCTCTCTGGAACCACAGAAGGTATGGTTGGGGTGGGAGGTGTCAGACACAACACAGGGTGGCCTCCGGGGCGGAGCCTTTGAGAAACAAAACAAAAGGAAGTTTTACTTGTGCTCAGTTAGGAGATAACTCTGAAATGGTGGAAGCAGGAGCCACACATGGGATTTATTCCAGGTTTCCATCACCCTGAGCAGGGCATTGTAGGACTTGGATGCACTATGACACAACTGCATGTCTTAAGATGTCACATGAGAATTGTACACTTTCAAATGTCATAAGAACCATCTAACTTGAATTAAGCAGCGGTTCTCAATCTGTGGGTCTTGACCCCTTTGGGGGTCAAACGACCCTTTCACAGGGGTCGCCTAAATACATCCTGCATATCAGATATTTACATTATGACTCATAACAGTAGCAACATTACAGTTATGAAGTAGCAACAAAAATAATTTTTTAAAAATATATTTTATTGATTTTTTACAGAGAGGAAGGGAAAGAGATAGAGAGTTAGAAACATCAACGAGAGAGAAACATCGATCAGTTGTCTCCTGCACACCCCCTCCTGGGGATTTGCCCGCAACCAAGGTACATGCCCTTGACTGAAATCGAACCTGGGACCCTTGAGTCCGCAGCCCGGTGCTCTATCCACTGAGCCAAACCAGTCAGGGCAGCAATGAAAATAATTTTATGGTTGGGGGTCACCACAACATGAGGAACTGTATTAAGGGTTGCGGCATTAGGAAGGGTTGAGAGCCACCGAATTATAGGGTCAGGGCCACCTGTCTTTGAAGCTTCTAGCTGAGGAGGTCACTTCTCAGTTCCTGTCCCTTGTGAGGTCCCAGTGTTCTGTTTTTCCTGGTGATACCTGTCTGGCTTCCTTTTCCCACCACCAACATGTAGCCTGGATCTTCCTCTCCTGAGCTGACAGTCCACTTACAAGGGATTCAAACCCAACCAGTGTAGAACATTAACCCTCTCTCCTCTCTCTTTAAGGGATTTCCTTAAGTGCAAAGTATAGTGAATGAATGGGCATGAAGAGAAGAACCCAGTGGTTGTTCCAATCTCTCATTTAATATGATTGTCAGTGGAAAGGTATTTTAAAACATTCTAGTAGTCTATGACCTTATGAATTGAATAAGTATAATTCGCTGTCCTTAATGAAGATGAATATCATGGAAACAAGCTTTTCCACCTCACAAGCTTTACCACTGGAAGGATGTTCAGTGCACATCCCATGTTGCATGACCCATGTTGCATGACCCATGTTGCATGAGTGCATGCTTTCTCTTTATGCTCTCTGGTCTTCTAAAAGCCTCTCTCTCTCTTCCTCTTTCTCCCTCTCTCTCTCTCTCCCCCCCATCTGTGTCTCTCTCTTTCTTTTATTTTCTTAAAAATTCTAACCCACCCTCTCATAGCCAAAGTACAATTTGATAGAACATAGGATAAAATTAATTGTTAGGCTTAAATTTCAGTGAGACACCAGGGAAGAGATGGGAAGCAATTTTTTCAAAGGACATATACTAAATGTGTTGGGAAAACACTTCAATTTGAGAATTACAGTTTTTATTCTTCCTGTGTACAGCCTCAGCCAAGTAGACTCTGTATTTTCACATGTTTCCGGGATCCTGTGATCTCACTCAGAGGGATTCCCATAGGTACCCTTTTGGATTAACATCTGGCAATCCCATGATGCCATGTTAGGAAAAGAGGACAGTAGGAAATGACAAATGGGTGCCCCTAGGAATCCCTCAAGATGAGAACAGACTAACAGAATCGAGTTTTTTGGTCATAAGGAACTCATGTTCTCAGGTTAACTTGGGTTAAGGCTTCTAACCTATCTGTAAGGGAAATCTCCGTGAATGTGTAGAGGTGAACCCCCGGGGACCCAGGTGAACTTGGCTGTGAACCTGGTTCAGAGACAAGAGTGAGGCAGAATTTGACAGTACTCTTGCAGAATTCACTCCTGAGGAAGGATGTTCTGGTTCAAGAACTCTGATCCTTTTTGTTGTTTGAAAGCAATTTACCTTTGGCGCTGTGTCTCTCTGTGAGCCAACTTGGTCTCGTAAACTTGGCTATGGCCATACCCATAGCACCAGTCACCACGGAAGAAAATATGCGCCCCTTTGCCATATTTTACCAGATGAATGTGCTTTGCCTCACTGATGTCTTGTGTCTTGTGTGTTGGCATGTGTGCACCGGTTGCGGGCACACATGAGTGTGTGTGTCTCACTTTGTTTTCTGTGCTTCACTGCAGTTCACGTAAACCCAAGGGATATCATCTTTCTTTTGGATGGATCGCTCAACGTTGGAAAGACCAACTTCCCCTATGTGCGGGACTTTGTAATGAACGTAGTTAACAGCCTTGATGTTGGAAGCGACAGTATTCGTGTGGGTTTAGTGCAATTTAGTGACACTCCAGTCACAGAGTTCTCCCTAAACACGTACCAGACAAAGTCAGATTTGCTTGCTCACCTGAGACAGCTGCAGCTCCAGGGGGGGTCAGGCCTGAACACGGGCTCGGCCCTGCGCTATGTCCATGCCAACCACTTCATCGAAGCTGGCGGCAGCAGGATCCACGAACACGTCCCGCAGCTCCTGCTCCTGCTCACGGCAGGGCGGTCTGAGGACTCCTATTTGCAAGCTGCCAATGCGCTAGCCCGCGAGGGCGTCCTGACCTTTTGTGTGGGAACTAACCAGGCGGATAAGACTGAGCTTGAGCAGATTGCTTTTAACCCGAGCCTGGTGTATCTCATGGATGATTTCAGCTCCCTGCCAGCTTTGCCGCAGCAGCTGATTCAGCCCCTAACCACATATGTTAGTGGAGGTGTGGAGGAGGTGCAACTCACCCAGCCAGGTAAAGCTCCCCCACTGCGCGGGGCTCCGTCCCCTGGCAGGCAGGTGTCTCAACCCGAACTCAAGAGCATGGTGAACCCTAGAAACTCGACTGACTCCATTTGGTTGAAATATTTTGATTGGGGGTCTGAGACACTGTACCAGCAAGTTTACATTCTCTGTCTAAAAGGTGTTCATTGATGAAAGCGGGTGTAGGAAGTTCAGCTTACATTCCTTGCATCTTATCCCACCCTTTATTCAAAAGCTGTCTCCCCCACCCCCAATGTATGTGAAGATTCTGGGGTGCAAATCCAGGTAGAAGTGAGAGGGTGTAGGTAGATAGAGGTGGGTTTCCTGTCACACATGAGGATGCCTTGGCATCAGTTAGAAATCACAGTTCTTTTCTTTATATGACTTTTTTTTTGTTATGTTCAAAATCTGCTGTATCTGGACAATTATTTGTTGTAAACCCAACAAAGGCTGCCACTTTATGTGATAGTAACACGATTTCCAAAGAAAGTCTGGATAGTTGTTCTTATTGCAAATTAATTTGGTGGAGAGATAATGGAGTATTGGATCTTGCAGCTGACATCACATGGACAGGTAGCAAGACTGAGACAACCAAAACCTAATCATTGAATGAATTCCCATTGTGCGAACTGAAAATCATGTTCATGTTACCCATTGTAGCCCATATGAGCGGTCATACTTTTTTGTTGTCTAAATACAGCAGCTTGGAAAGAAGTGACAGACAGCCTGCCTGACCACAGAGCAATGACAGACACCATTTTGGGTCTTCAACCATAACCTCCAATTTAATGAAAAGATAATCCAGTTAGACTGATTATCGACTCAGCTGATAATGTGTCAACTTAGTCATCCATGTGTAATTATCCCACATCAGCCTTTGTCACTAGAGATAGGTCAATTTTTAGGCAAAAGGACAATAAGAACCACATGTTTGATAGTTTAGTTTATAGTTTGAAAACACTGTTCTCCTAGAGTGATGGCCCCCTGGTGCAAGAATAGACCCGTGGGCTTGTCCTTGACTCGCCCTGTTGAGAAGCTCTCAGATTGGGTGGACCAGCTTGTTATTCTGGTCCTTTTCAAGTATGCACTGCTTTGAAAGGGACATTTAAAAAATATTTTTTTATTGATTTCAGAGAGGAAGGGAGAGGGAGAGAGAGAGATAGAAACATCAGTGATGAGAGAATCATTGATTAGCTGCCTCCTGCATGCCCCCTACTGTAGATTGAGCTCAAAACCAGGGCATGTGCCCGAAACGGAGTCAAATCATGACCTCTTGGTTCATGCGTCGATGCTGAGCCACACCAGCTGGGCTGAAACAGACGTTTTACTGACAGCCGGTGAGGGTTCTGCCTCCCTTGTTGGTACAGTGATCGTCAGAGGAATTGTGTGAACTCCTGTTACCATATGCTGGTGGTGCTGGGCTGACCTCAGTTTGGTGCCTGTTATATTCTCAAACCTCATGGTGTCCTAACCTCCTTTTTCTTGTAGAAAGTAAGCGAGACATTCTATTCCTCTTTGATGGCTCAGCCAATCTTGTGGGCCAGTTCCAAGTCGTCCGTGACTTTCTCTACAAGGTGATCGATGAGCTTGATGTGAAGCCAGATGGGACCCGAATTGCAGTGGCTCAGTACAGTGACAATGTCAGGGTTGAGTCTCATTTTAATCAGCACCAGAGCAAGCCTGAAATCCTGAATCTCGTGAAGAGAATGAAAATCAAGACTGGCAAAACCCTCAACGTGGGCTATGCCCTGGACTATGCACTCAGATCCATTTATGAGAAGTCTGCCGGGAGCCGGATGGAGGAGGGGGTGCCCCAGTTCCTGGTGCTGCTGGTGGCGGGACGCTCGTTTGATAACATGGAAGATCCAGCATACCGGCTGAAGCAGAGTAGGGTGGTTCCTTTTGTGTTACAGGCTAAGAACGCAGACCCTGCACAGCTAGAGCTGGTAGTACCGTCCCCCGCCTTTATCCTGGCTGCGGAGTCGCTTCCCAAGATTGGAGAACTTCAACCACAGATTGTAAATCTCCTAAAAACAGTGCCTTCACCAGGTATGGCATAGGAATTCTGGCTGTGCCTGCAGCTTAGCTCTCCAGGGTGTGAGTTGATGGTGGGTTGCTGGCTCCAGGTCCTGAGATCAAAGCCATCTTTGGGTTTATAGGGAAGGTGGAAGATTAACAGGTGATTTCTGTGGGTACAATGAAATATGACTTTTCCTTCCTCACTTGGACTCTCTAACTGCTCTTTAGGGCAAAACAGGAGAATCAGGGTGATTATTTTGAAAGACATGAGAGTATCTTATATAATAAAAGAATAATATGCAAATTGACCTTAACAGCAGAATGACCAGGAGCGACTGATTGCCATGATGTGCACTGACCACCAGGGGACAGATGCTCAATGCAGGAGCTGCCCCCTGGTGATCAGTGCTCTCCATAGGGGGAGCTCCTCTCAGCCACAAGCTGGGCTGATGGCTGTGAACATAGTGGCAGAGGTGGGAGCCCTCCTGTCTCTTCAACAGCACTAAGGATGTCCGACAGATCCCCTGAGGACTCCTGGGCGGCCAGAGGGATGTCTGACTGCCAGCTTAAGCCCGATCCCCTGGGGAGCAGGCCTAAGCCAGCAGGTGGACATCCCCCAATGGGGTCCCAGACCTGGAGAGGGCACATGCTGGGCTGAGGGACCCCGCCCGCCCCTCAAGTGCACAAATTTTTATGCACTGGCCTCTAGTTTCAAAATAAGACATAATAAAAATTTAGACATATTGGTGATCAAAAATCCTTTCAAGACACAATTTTTACTATATGCATAATAAAAGCCACATGACTTGGCTACCGTGTAGCTAAGCCAGTCTTCATCTTCATATCCTGCTCCCTCCCCCCCACCATATTTTAAGTGGATGTCCCTGTGTTAGAATTCATTTCCTACACTAAGGACATAAGGCATGATGAGAGACAGATACATTCCACTACACACACTGCATGAAATTGTTTCATGTACAGTACCACGCCTTTGTGTTTAACCACTTTCCATCTGCTGATACAAATGCAGTGAAAAGAGTAATTTCATCTTCAATCCTTTTGATGAAAAGCTGAGAATCTAGAGCTTCTACATTGACTATTGGTCCCACACACTGTTGGTTTTGGATTGTAACCTGGACATCTGGGTTACAATTTTTTTTCTCATTGATCCACTATGACTTGCAGCGATTTATTTGAAACTGCGCATGTATAAAATGTTATTGGTTATGCAGGCTCTTCCATCCAGATCTCTCTAGCCCTCAGTGTTTTTCTTGAGTACACCTTTGAAATTTTATTGCTCAAGCCTTGAACAATTCTAAAATGAAAGGGCTATCTATATAAATTGGTGAGTTTGTTTCCTCCTGTAACAAGTGGAGTGGCTTAAAACAAAAGGAATTAATTCTCTGACAGTTTTAGAGGTCAGAAATGCAAAACCAGTTCCACTGGGCTGAAATCAAGGTATCAGCAAGAGTGTGTCCCTCTTGGAGGTTCCCGGCCTTTTCCAGCTCCTAGAGGCCTCTTGCATTCCTTGGTTCGTGGCTCCATCCTCCAGCTTCAAAGCCAGCAGCGTAGTGGCGTCTCTCTTCTCTGACCTCTGTTTCCATCCTCATATCTTCTTCCTATAAACCTGATCCTCTTCTCTCCCACCTATAAGGACATCCCCAAAAGTCAAGTTCTGGGATTCTGAATCCGACCTTCTTCAGCCCACCACCATCGGTAGGAATCTGTCCCTCTCATGTCCTGTGTGAGTCATTTGGGCTGTCTTCCTTCCAGTTTCAGCTGAAAAGGATGTGGTGTTTCTGCTTGATGGCTCCGACAGTGTCCGGAGCGGCTTCTCTCTGTTGAAGGATTTTGTCCAGAGAGTGGTGGAGAGCCTGGATGTGGGCCCAGACCGAGTCCGTGTGGCCGTGGTGCAATACAGTGATCGGACCAGGCCCGAGTTCTACCTGAATTCATACATGGATCAGCAGAGTGTGGTCAGTGCCATTCGAAGGCTGGCACTGCTGGGAGGGCCAACCCCCAACACCGGGGCCGCCCTGGACTTTGTCCTGAGTAATATCCTGATTAGCTCTGCCGGAAGCAGGATAGCAGAAGGTGTCCCCCAGCTCCTAATCGTCCTCACGGCAGACAGGTCTGGGGATGACGTGAGAGGCCCCTCGGCGGTCCTGAAGAGGGGCGGGGCTGTGCCCATCGGCATCGGCATCGGCAACGCTGACATCACGGAGATGCAGACCATCTCCTACATCCCAGGCTTCGCCGTAGCCGTTCCCACCTTTAGGCAGCTGGAGAACATCCAGCAGGACATCTCCCAGAGGGTGACCCAGCTCAGCAGCCAAGAGCTGAGCAGGTTGCAGCCAGAGTTGGTTCCTCCATCGAGGCCAGGTAAGGAGGGGACTCTTGGATAATGGTTCCTTGCAACATCTGGGGCTACTTGTTTGGACTGTGGCCTGCACATTTTGTTTCCTCTATTTACACCTAATTGCATGAAGAATTAGGAAGCTTGTTTGGTCTCAGAAGTGGCAGAGGCTTGAGGAGATGCTAAGATTCATGTTTTTGGCCAAAGTGAGAGGAAGGGCATGTGCCTCGCTGATAGTGCAGGTGCTCTGACTCCGCATGAAGGCTTTTGTGTAGGTCTCCAAAGGGCGGAGCCACCTCATTGTCAATAGTAGTTCAGTGTGGTTCTGAGCTGAGCAGAGGAGGTCCAGCTTTCCATGACCAGGGAGGGGGTTAGAGCACAGGCGCTTCATCAAGCTGGAGCACAGTCTCTGAGACGTTGGTGTTTCCTGAGCCGAAGTGTGAGGATTGCTTTTGAATTTGCTTGGTGCTGAGAAGTGTCTTAGCTGGCAGGAAAGCCACCGGGCTGTGTGACGGCATTTACCTTATACCCTCCTTCCTATCTGCTTTCCTAGGTTACAATAAACTAGAAGGCAGTGGGAGCCTGGCTGCTGAAAAGGAAAGGGACTGAGATATGGCCACCCCCTCCAAAAGGACCCAGCAGCGGCCTTTTCTCACTGGGCCCCTGGGTGGGGATGGTCACAGTGGTAGAGAGACAGCCATGGCTTCTCCCTGTGGCTCACGGTCTACAGGACACCATCCATGGCCTCATGGCATGGAGAGGGGGAAGGAGGGGGAAGAAAAAGCCAGTGAGAAAAGTGAGATGCAGGACACATGCCTTGTGTGGACGAGGGAGGTGAGGGTGATGGACATAGTGCGAGGGAGGAGGTGTCAGCTTCTCCAGGGCAGAGAGCAACACGTGGAATGTTCTAAAGGGTTTGTCACCAGATGAATGTAGGCATCAGAGGTAAGCAAAGGGAAAGAGGTTTCCCCATAATCGACGCACGTGGTGCCTTCAGCGCAGGGGGGCCAGAGCCTTTTACACAGCGCGTCTGCAGCGCCCGTGTTCCTGAGAGCGCCCTTTGGAAATGTCAGCACTGGGAACGTGCGGCTCCTTTACCTGAAGCGCAAGCCCATATTTCTATAATAACAGGATTCCTGACCACTCACATTCCCTCTCTTTCAAGTGACTATATTCTTCCTCCTCCTTTCTCCCCACCCGTTTATTCTATGCTCTTCTCCCTCAGCTTAGTCTGACATGGTGGCTGGAATCCCATTTCACTGAGAAATGTAAGTAAATTGGAAAAGAACTTCCAGAAGCACCATGTGTCTATCCCAGCACTGTATCCCCATCTCAGCTTCCCTCCCGTGCCCGTGGTGACCAGCCTCTGTTCCCGGGCTCTCCTGTCACCTGCTCATCTGCTTCTTCTCCCTCCTGCATCACCAGTTCTCCACTGAGGATGGGAAGGGTGGTTTCCTTCATGCTCAAACCTGTTGCTTTCTCTCTGTCTCAAACACTCTCTCATGGTGCCTTGCATCCCCTCCAGCAGTGCCTTAGTCTCTTAGCTGGGTTCCTATACTCCCTACAACTCTGCTCTGAACCCACCCTTCTGTCCCTCACTCTCACCACTCCACCCAGAGCACTCTTCTCAAGGCCCCTCCAAGCCATGGGCAATTCACAAGTGACTTTCTGCTGTCACTGCTGAGGCCCACTCCTTCCAGAAACACCATCCCCACTTCGTGTACACATGTGTCTTGTGTGCCTAGTCTCTGCCTCCCTCAGTTACCCTTCCTTATCCTTTGCTGGTTCCTCTTCTCCTCCCTAACTTGTCATTGCCGTGCTAGGACTCAGAATTAGGATATTTTGCCTGTGGTGATTCCATGACAACCTGGAAAGTGGTTTGTTAGTGTTGAGAATTAGGTGCCAATGAAGGTGAAACACATGGTTTGATTCGCAGGTGCAGGCAGCAAGAAGGATGTGGTCTTTCTCATTGATGGGTCACAGCGTGCTAGCCCTGAGTTCCAGTACATCCGCACCGTCATTGAGAGGCTGGTGGACTCACTGGACGTGGGCTTTGACACGACCCGGGTGGCGGTCATCCAGTTCAGTGAGGACACCAAAGTGGAGTTCTTGCTCAACGAATACTCCAGCAAGGAGGAGGTGCAGAACGCAGTGAGGCGGCTGCGGCCCAAGGGCGGGCGGCAGATCAACGTTGGGAATGCCCTGGAGTTTGTGTCAAAAAATATCTTCAAGAGGCCACTGGGGAGCCGGATTGAAGAGGGTGTTCCTCAGTTCCTGGTCCTCATTTCGTCTGGAAAATCCGGGGATGAGGTGGACGATGCGGCAGCAGAGCTCAAGCAGTATGGTGTGGCACCATTTGCCATCGCCAAGAATGCGGACCAGGAGGAGCTGGTTAAGATCTCCCTGAGCCCGGACTATGTGTTCTCAGTGAGCACCTTCCGGGAGCTGCCCAGCCTGGAGCAGAGGCTGCTGACACCCATCACAACCCTGACCTCAGAGCAGATTCAGCAGATGCTGGCCCGCACTCCCTACCCTCCTCCAGGTGGGTTTAAATGTATTGTTGTTGCTTCTCTCTGAGTGTTTTCGATATAAAAAAACAACAGGCTCAAAGATCCATGTTCCTCAGGATGAGTTAAATTAAAACAAAGGCACACCTGTGATTGAGCCACTTGGGCCTATTGCTTGTGGCTAGAAGGAAGGATGCACGGGACAGTGAATCATGGGATAGCTTAGTGTTAGAAAGGACTTCTGATTGGTCTCAAGCTTATGGTAGGTGAGTCTATGGAAAGCTTGAGGAAGTGGGACTTTGCCAGGATCAGATGCTGTCAAGAAATTAAAGTAATTCTGTGATTGAGCGTCTTGCTAAATCCTATGGCTAAAGCTGTAATTGGTAAAGAAGCGGTGGTCATTCCTCTGAGCCAGGATAGAGGGGTGTTTGGTTATTTCTGTCTTCTTTTTGTCAGTATTCACACAGGATTCCAGCATGACGTCATTTTTGTCTTGCGCCATGGTGGCCACAGTGTGGCTTTCGCTGGCGTTGATGTTCTCTGAGGCCTGGCTATGTGTGCCAGGAGAGATTTCCTCTTTCTCAGTGTAAATGTTTCAATTCCATGACTTGCTCACCTTTTGCTGTGCTGTTTCCACTATAAGTAGCCCAGTGATTTATGAAGCGAAAGACAGGTTGAATTTGTGGAGTGGAAACATATGAGTGGTTTAATACATGGCATCCAAGAAGTACCTAGAATTCCAACTAAGAGGAAAACAGGACTTTTTGATTGGTTTTATAGTTAAAAAATGGACTCATGTAAAGAAATTGGAACAGTAATATTAAAAATAAAATCTTTCTATAAACCTTAGAGAAATGTGAGCAAAAAGAAATACTATGACTGTAACACTGGGGAACTGTAGTGGCCCTCTGGGGGACAATTGAGATTACCTGGGTGGTCAGCAGCTAAGTGGTGGCCATGGATGAGGAGATGACCTTTGACCTCAGCTGCCTCGCTCTTCTTGTACAACAAAGATGTTGGTCTGGATGATCTCAGTTCCTTATGGTGGTAACAGTTCATGACTCTGTAGATTATGGTTTCCAGGATTTGTTTCTAAATAGCGTTTTTATTTTAGAAATTAGTTGTAACCCAGACCCAAAGCCAAAATTAAAATTGAATAAACTCAGAAAATCTTGGAGACCTTAAAATATATCAAGAAGTGGATACTGTTTAGGTGTAAAAGGCCCAATTTTAATGATTAATTTTCAAAAGTCCAAGAAATAAACACTGATGACTCGGGTGATAGTTTTAATGTTAATATCATGGTGCAACACCATGCCAAGTCCAGAATAAAATACAAACCTCAGACACAAAGGCAGAAATCAAGATAGATGGGTGCCAGCCACGCACTGAGCTTTCCTCTTCTTTTCTCCCCAGCTGCTGAGAGCGATGCTGCTGACATTGTCTTCCTCATT
The DNA here is from genome assembly GCA_004026665.1 of Murina feae. Classification (NCBI taxonomy): domain Eukaryota; kingdom Metazoa; phylum Chordata; class Mammalia; order Chiroptera; family Vespertilionidae; genus Murina; species Murina feae. The sequence continues at coordinate 56,282 of PVJC01003159.1, forward strand.
GACAGCTCTGACAGTGTGACATCTGAAGGCATTGCACACATCCGGGACTTTATCATCAGGATTGTCCGAAGGCTCAATGTTGGCCCCAATAAAGTGAGAATTGGGGTTGTGCAGTTCAGCAATGTCCCCTTCGTAGAATTCTACTTGAAGACCCATAAGTCCCAGGCCACTGTGCTCGATGCCCTCCGCCGCCTGAGGTTCAAAGGCGGGTCTCCACTGAACACCGGCCAAGCTCTGGACTATGTGGCGAAAAATCTCTTTATCAAGTCTGCAGGGAGCCGGATAGAAGATGGGGTGCCCCAACACCTGGTTGTGTTTCTAGGTGGAAAATCCGAGGATGACGTTTCCAGTTCTTCACAGGTGATAAGCTCCTCAGGGATTGTGAGTTTAGGGGTCGGAGACCGAAATATCGACAGAACAGAGCTGCAGACCATCACTAACAACCCCAGACTGGTCTTCACAGTGCGAGAGTTCAGAGATCTCCCCAATGTAGAAGAGAGGATCATGAACTCATTTGGACCTTCGGGGGTCACACCTGCACCACCGGGAGTGGACATACCCTTCCCCCCTCGGACAGGTATGAACTGTGGAACCCATGACTGTAGAGTATGACATCAATTGTTTTTCAATTGAGAAATGTAAATAGCATTTATTTGAATGATTTTCATCTCATAGGGTTGTTGCTGCAAATAGTATTAAAAAGTAAGTACCAGAATAATAAACAGTTGAAATTGTAGAAGGAAACATCCCAGAAAGCATATGGTCACTGATTCTTCCATGAGACTTTCATGAGCTTCAGTGACGCTAATGTAGTCCCAGTGAATGGTTCTATCAAGGCGCACTGAGGGGTAACCACAGGCTTGTCGGCTCTCAGAATAGGACAACATCATTGAAATTGGACAATCTATGACCTTCTTTACTCTGATCTTGACCACTTGATACAATTGGGAAATTACCCCAAATGCCACTGATTTTCAGCAGGGTCCCACAAAGCTCTCAGCATACCGGCAGGCCACCCTCCAAAGGCATGGTATCTGCTTCCCATTTTCTAATTTGTATCTGAAGTCTTTCCTTGCTCTGGCACATGTCCCCTGGCTCCTGTCAGATGTCATCCTTTGTTTTTGACCAGAGGAAAGTGTTCGATGGTATTTCCTAAAACACCTGAGGCCATGCACCACTGAATCCGTAGTAGAGCACCATTTGGTATGGGATAATGGGGACTCAGTTTCACGAGTTCTTGAGTCCTTTCCTTTTTGTTTCAGTGATTTATCTTTTTATCTTTTTGTTTTTAGCACAATGTATTGAGGGCTGTGAATTCAGAAGCCATAGAGGCATGGGATTGGGCTAAGGTGTTCAATATGAATGAGTTACAGGAATGTCTTATGTCAATCATTTAAATTTATAGTTTGCTTATTAATGCGTGGCTATGGAAACCAAAGTTCTCCTCCTTTTCACTCTGGCCCCTTTTAGATAAAAAGAAAGCAGACATTGTGTTCCTATTGGATGGCTCCATCAACTTCCAGAGGAGCAGCTTCCAGGAGGTGCTCCACTTCGTGTCTGAGATCGTGGAAACCGTTTATGGACAGGGAGACTCCATCCAGGTGGGGCTGGTCCAGTACAACTCTGACCCCACCGACGAGTTCTTCCTGAAGGACTTCTCCACCAAGCAACAGATTATCGACGCCATCAACAAGGTGGTCTACAAAGGGGGGAGGCACGCAAACACCAAGGTGGGCATTGAGCACCTGCGGCTGAATCACTTCGTGCCGGAGGTGGGCAGCCGCCTGGATCAGCGGGTCCCTCAGATAGCGTTTGTGATCACCGGTGGGAAGTCCACGGAGGATGCTCAGGAGGCGAGCCTGGCACTCACCCAGAGAGGTGTCAAAGTGTTTGCGGTGGGCCTGGGAAACATCGACTCAGTGGAGGTCGGGAAGATTGCGTCCAACAGCGCCACGGCTTTCCGTGTGGGGAACATCCAGGAACTGTCGGAGTTGAAGGAGCAGGTGTTGGAAACTCTGGACGATGCCATGAATGAGATCTTGTGTCCGGGATTGACAGATGTTTCCAAAGGTAATTCTTTTCCTGAGCACGTTTTCCACCCTGTCTCATTGATGAGACTTAGTGACCTAGGTCCCCGGCGCTGGCCTGTGTCTTCCTTAAGCATTGGTTACTACAGGCATTTCCTCATCTCCCTGAGGGTTGGGTCCTGGTGAGCAGCTAGCCAGGTCTCAGATGTTCTTCAAAGAGTAGAAGCCTGCCTTTCATGCCCTTATAAGATTTACCTTTTCTCCCTATTCTTCAATCCCCCAAATAATTCAGATGGTACTTGTTTCTGTTTGTAGGCTTATTATATCAATTACGTGAGACCAGAGTATTTGAGTTCTCACATTCAGCAACTTGGGAGGCATGTAAACAGCAACTATATGTCATGCCAAAATTAATTCATATCATGAAAAGAGCGACAGATTAAAATGGCCTACTGTTCTGGTTCCTAACAGTCAGCACTGGTGTTCCCTGTGAGAGAGGCTGGTCTAGTTTCTTCTCAAAGCTCATTCATAGAAGATCTTGTTTTGCCCTTGAGCATGACATCTGGCCCATGTCCTGGGGTTGTGCCTGTACCTTGAACTCACCTGTGCAGCCCCTCTTAGAGCTCATTGCCTGCTTTCTCCTCTTACAGCCTGTAATCTGGATGTGATTCTGGGGTTTGATGGTTCAAGAGATCAGAATGTCTTTGTGACTCAGAAAGGCCTCGAGTCTAAGGTGGACACCATCCTGAATAGAATCAGCCAGATGCAAAGACTCAGCTGCAGCGGCGGCCAGATGCCCACCGTGCGGGTGTCTGTGGTGGCCAACACACCCTCGGGCCCTGTGGAGGCCTTCGACTTTGCCGAGTACCAGCCAGAGCTGTTTGAGAAGTTCCGGAACATGCGCAGCCAGCACCCCTATGTCCTCACCGCGGACACACTGAAGGCCTATCAGAACAAGTTCAGGCAGTCCTCACCTGACAGTGTGAAGGTGAGCAGGGCTTGTGTTCAGCTTCTTGTGCCATTTTTGGACTTGCCTGGTCAGGAGGAACACCTTGTTGTCCCCTAAACACTCTTCACATTTGATGGGTTGCTCATGCCTGTATTCAACTCATGACATTCTGAAATGTAATTTCTCCCTTGTTTTTATAATTTTACTTAAGCTCTAAAAAAATCCTCGCAATCAGAAATTAAGCTTGAATAACTTTAATTTGTGATTAATTCATATTTATAGTCCTACCCATTAAATAGTTCTGTCCTCTATACATATTTCTCTCCCTGTGTGTACATACATATGTATTTATTATGTGCACATATACACACACACATATGACATGTCATTCCAGAAATGATATCACATAACTAGGAGAGTGAGGTAACTGTTCTTATTTTCATCACTGCTTGTGTTTTTGAATAAATCAAGCACTGCAATCCCTTCACTTTCCACCTGACTAACTGAACAAGAGCAGAGAGCTCTGAGCATCGGTGGTTGACCCTCAGTTTTCTCAACTGTAAGGTGAGGAGTTTGAACTGGCTAAGCTCCCTTACCAGGCTCTGTGATGCTTCTTTTAAATTTTGGCTGGAGTTTGACATGCCCTGCCTTTAATTTCAGGTGGTCATTCATTTTACTGATGGGTTGGACGGAGATCTGGCTGATTTACAAAAGGTGTCGGAGGAACTTCGACAAGAAGGTACATTCCGGGGCTTTCTAAACGGGAAGTGGAGAAGGCAGTGGGGTGGCAGATGCACTGCTCTGCTGGGGAGACAGGAATTGCTTACTGAGTCCTTGGGGCGAGCTCCTCCTTGGCATCTTGACTCTCAGTTGCCTGCCTGGAACTATGGGAAGGGGCTACCAAAATGCCATACGTACCACAAACTAAGTCCTGGCACCAGCCCCACAGGGTCTCAGACTCATTCAGGTGGTGCAACATCTATAAAGCATGGTGCTATTGCAAAAGGACATGAAGATTTGCTTCATTTAGCCATATCCGATAAACTAGGGATTAATTTGTAGCAGTTTGCAGTTATCACAACTCAACAAGACTACAGCATGAAGTAAACACATACTTTAATATAAAGTAAATAACAGCATGCTTTCCAAATTAGGGTGACTGGATAAGCTGCGGTGCCTATTACCGGATGTAATATTTGTCTGTCCACGACTTTGGAATTTGGTAGCTCTGACTACCAAAAAGCAGATGTCCACACCAGGGGGTTAAGAAGGACTTACGGCCCTGGCCGGTTTGGCTCAGTGGATGGAGCATCAGCCTGTGGACTGAAGGGTCCCAGGTTTGATCCCGGTCAAGAGCATGTACCTTGGTTGTGGGTACATTCCCAGTAGTGGGTGAGCAGGAGGCAGCTGATCGATGTTTTTCTCTCATTGATGTTTCTAACTCTCTGTCCCTCTCCCTTCCTCTCTGTAAAAAATCAATAGAATATATTTAAAAAAAAATAAGAAGGACTTACAAAGCATACATTATCAAAAGAATTGCTTGAATTGCTTGTTTTTTCTGAGCCATGGAGATAAGAATGCTCCTACCTGATTTGGGGGATGTGGTACTTTTAATTTTTTTTCACAGTATACCTGTGTGAAGTAGGACCAGAGTTTGAGAATTTATGCATACCCTGTATTTATATTAACCAGTTAACTTACTGACACATCTGAGACCATTGCTCTGAGGAGTTCCAAGTACTTCAGAGTGGTTGACTAACTTGATTAAACATGTTCCAGTTACAGGCCAAATTATATACTAAAGTTTTCTTTAAAAAAAAAAAAAACCCAAAACAAAACCCCAAAAGACGTTGTGGCCCTCAGGGCCTCGGCGAGCCCTTGGAAACACGCCTATCCTCGCAGGTGTCCGAGCCTTGATCTTGGTGGGCCTGGAGCGTGTGGCCAACCTGGAGCAGTTGATGCAGCTGGAGTTCGGGCGAGGGTTCATGTACAACAGGCCCCTGAGGCTCAACTTGCTGGACCTGGACTACGAGCTTGCGGAGCAACTGGTGAGGTTTATGTCTCCACACACAGACCAGTGCAGGTGCCACAGCGTTTGGCTTCTCAAGACAATGAAGTCAGGGAGATGGGAGAAGGGCCTCTGGGTGGGTGATTTAACCCATTAAATATGCTTGGGACCTGCCATGTTGCCATAACATGTATGAGTCCTGGAATTGGAGATACTTGGGAGCTGGAGAGGCAAGGAACTAGGCCCTGGGTGCCCAGGCATGCAATGTTGCTGCCTTGGCATTTCCTCAGCTCCTTTCCTGAATGTTTTCATGCCTAATTGTTGAGAAGGCAAAGGAGTTGAGATTGCCCGTTCCCAAATAGGAAGTGTCCTCAGAAAGCCTGCACAATGAAACAAGAATGTGCAGGAAAGGAGGATCACTTTGGGATAGAGAAGTGCTTTATTGCCATCCCTTCCAATTTCTTATGGAGCAATTGAAGGCACCATTGGGGATCCCTCACCCTCAGGAGCTTAGCCTCTCTCAGCCGGAGATTAGGGAGTGTGGGTGGGGTCCCTGGGAGATGTGGGTTGAGTGGTTGACCCTGAGGTCCTTTGGTGGTGTCAGCAGTGGGGCATGGGATGAATGGACTCTGACCTCCCTCTCTCTGTCTTCTTCCCAGCACAGAAATTAGGATTTTTGAAAACTGGTGGAAGGACGTTGAGTTAGGGGATGAGTCTGGGACGTGGGAGACAGTGAAAACTAGGAAGCTCATTGTCAGAAGCATATTTGACTAGCATGGGTTTAACAGATGGACATGTATTTTGGGTCTGTGCTTCACCATGTAAAGTCTGGGCCTGGGGTGGGAAGGGGCATCCAGGATGTGTGATGGGCCACAGAGGCACTGGTGACCCAGTGTCGTATGCTTGTGGCTAGAGGAAGGACTGTCTGTGTCTGCCCACAACAGGCTTCCCCCGGGCCTCCTCCAGGCTGGCGCCATAGTCCATGGCCCTGACCATGATTCTGAGGAAGAGCATATGGATCTCCATTTTGGAACCATCTCTGACCTGACCATCTGCAATTCCTTTGTTTTGCTCCTTGGAGCTTAAAAATGCTTAAGTTATGCTTGCCATTTGAAACTTGAGTGTATATGTTGGAATCTTCTAGAAATAAGGCCCAGCCTGAGTTGACATTGTGAGTCAGGTTTATTCCACTTTCATTGCTCTTGAGTCTCCTGTAGTGGCTTCCCTCCCCCATCTTGATGGTTAAGCCACTAAGCTGGTCTGTGAGTGAACGTTGTGTGGAAGTGCCTTCATCTCACCGTGGAATCCACATTAGATCTTGACCTTCAGGGCACACCTATGTTTTTTTTTGGAGGCTTATTGAGACTTGAACTTTTTTGTTACTTTTTGGCAGGACAACATCGCTGAGAAAGCTTGCTGCGGGGTGCCCTGCAAATGCTCTGGACAAAGGGGAGACAGAGGACCCATCGGCAGCATCGGGCCAAAGGTGTGGCAGCTTTGTCCTTTTCTTATACCTGAGGCTGGATTTCAGAAGTCCATCCGGACCTTGGCTGGAGATGGGGAAGGGAGGGGGGTGGACCTCAGGCTATAGGACAGAAGATCCCACGAGCAGACTCACGGTGGACTCAGCTGCGATGCTCAGCATCTGCCTCAGTTACAGGAAATGGATAAGATTTCTGTGTGATCAGGAGCCTTAAGATCCTGCTAGAAAGAATAATTTCACTGAAATGATGTGTAGAAAACTGTTAAGTTCAGGGGAGCACTAAAGCCATGCTGAAGTTTAGCACTGCTCTACTGAGGGGAGGGAGGGGGATCAGGAAGATGCTTACATACAGAACAGACCCCTTCGACACCCACTGATTTAACCCAGGAACCGATTTACTTTGTTTTAGGGCATTTCTGGAGAAGATGGCTACCGAGGTTATCCTGGTGACGAGGGTGGACCCGTAAGTGAAGTTGTTTTATTCCTGAAATTGTTATTCCCTCCTTGTCCCTTGTTGGGGTTGGATTTCGGAGTTCACAATCTGTTTGGTTATCCCACTGGGAACACATTTATTCCTAACTTCCTCAGCATCTTTACCCAGATTTCTACATGATGGAAACAACATGATGCCCCAAGTGGGACAGGAGTGGCTATGGAGCGGGGGCTTCCACTCCTTCTGTTCCCCAGGGAGGGGTTAGTGCCTCAGAGGCAGAGGGCTGCTGTTTCTGACATATTCAGTGTCTGCTAAGCTCCAATACTCAAGCAGAGATGGGAATGGGTGGGAGTGGGGGACAAGGGGACCCTAATCAGGCTGTAATCAGGGTGATGGCCTTTAGGAGAAGTCTCCCAGAGAAGGTTTGGATGGTCCATAACCTCAGGGCCCAGTTGACGGTATACGGAGCCTTTGGGAAATGGTATCAGGGACAGACATGGTCTGAGAGGCTTTGAGACCCTGGAAGAAGGACCAGCCCTGGAATTAAGGGGCCCTACAGGGAGCAGGTGAGGTCACGGGGTCCCAGATCCCAATGCCAGCTTCAGGGCTGGGTACAGCCTCATTGGAGAGCCAGGAGCCAGGGCCACACAGAGGGGCGGTTGGGCCAAGCATTCTCTAGGGGGGCCCAGGTCCCACCCAGAACTGGTGCCCGGTGGCCCCCTTCCTCCAGGGAGGCTATGCACTGGGCCTGAGGGGCAGGGATGCTGGGGTCCCTTGGCTCAGGCAGCATTCCTGGCAGCAAATCTGCTTTGAAGGCCGGACTTTCACTGAGCTGTGGAGCCAGTGGAGACGTGATGACCAGAAACTCTTGTCTCTCCGGACAGGGCGAACGTGGTCCTCCTGGTGTGAACGGCACTCAAGGTTTCCAGGGCTGCCCCGGCCAGAGAGGAATAAAGGTACAGTGTGGGGGCCCTGTGTGTGTGGGGACCACAGCATCAGCCAAACTGGGGAGAAGAGGGTCAGCAGCACATGCAGAAGTGGATAGTTTCTCTAAGTGCCTGGGGGAGGATGGTGCTTGGGCCTCTCTGCTTTCAGCATCCAGCCACTGGGGCCTCTCCTGGGAAGGCAGCCTGCAGTCTGGTGGGTTTGGAGTGAAGGCTGCACTGGGAAGGGAGCCTGGGAATGCAGAAATAGTTTCCTATGGAAACAGGCAGCTGCCAGGAAACTATCACGAGGACAGACAGGACGTGGGCCAGGGTGGGGAGAAGGCCAGTGCCCGTGGCTTTAGCCTGGGACCCCGGGAGGAGCCAGGGAGATGGGGCAGCAAAAGAAAGGGAGAGATCATTCACCGATCCTTTGCATGAAATACTTGGATTCAAGGGCTGATGAACTTTCTCCTCCATTTGCTGAAGTTTGAGAGCAGGTGCTGAAGGGAAGGTCACCAGACTGCAAAGTCACAGAGGGGCCTCGGGGTCTGGTCCCAGGGAGCCTAACCACTCAGTGCCCAGGTCCAGGAAAATTAGCTTTATGACCTCCATGCGATGGTGAGAGGACAACACAAACAAATAAATCTCCAATATTGAATTTTCAGCCAAGATGGCCTTCACTGGAGTTGGGGCAGCACTATCGCGTGGCTCAGGGACCAGCCTCCGAAAGGAGCTAATGTGTCCTCTTTCCCTTACTTTCCAGGGCTCTCGAGGATTCCCAGGAGAGAAGGTACTCAGCTTGTTTTCCTTTTTCTGTCGAAAACTTTCCCAGCGTTTCTAATTTCTTCTTTGTCTGAAGACCATCTACACTCATCTGTGTGTCTTGACCTCTCGCAGGGTGAATTGGGAGAAATTGGACTGGATGGTCTCAACGGGGAAGATGTAAGTGACTTTGTGCTTTAAGTCCTAGCAGCTTTGGTACTGAAGATTCCAGGGGCTGTACTCAGCCTCTGGGAGCCACTGTGCCAGGAATGACGTGTTGTCATTGTCTTTGGCAGGGAGACAAAGGCGTGCCTGGTTCTTCCGGAGAGAAAGGGAATCCTGGGCGAAGGGTAGGTTCATTTCCACTGCTGCTGGGATGGAGGAACTGTAAACATGTCACGGAGGGACTATGTCTCTCACTGTTGTATGTTAAGACCACTTCCTCTGAGACCTCCCCTGACCTCCTCTGGGCTGCATGCATCCTTGGCGTCCCTATGTCCCTGACAGCTGTGACAGATTACATTATATTGTCTTGTTTAGAGACTGTCTCACAGGGCAGGGACTGAGTTTGTTTTGTTGTAAATAAATCCCAGTGTCTGCACAGATGGGGTCCCTAATAAATATTTGTGGTTACCTGAACAAATCATAAATATTTGGAAGTAATTTTATCTTCACGGCCAATGAAAAAATGCTTGACATTGATCTATTTAAGACTTGTGAGTTGAAGAACTGGATTTTAAGGATGAGACAAAAATGTGTAATTCTATTTAATGGTTGGGCTCCACATGTGTTTTTTGTTAGGGTGACAAAGGACCTAAAGGGGACAGAGGAGAACGAGGAGACGCTGGAATTCGAGGGGACCCGGTAAGAACTCCTCATGGACAATTTGAGACCTGAGTCTGGGGAAGAAGGCTGTGGGAACGGAGGGCTGAAAGGGGGAATTTTACTTTTGATGCTGCTTTCAAACCTGTTGATAAAAAAGATATGGTTTGTCCTTTCCCCTCACTTTTGGGGATGCTGGGGATGTGTTTGCTGTCTGGCTGTGGATATAAGTGTTTGCAAGGCCTGTCCTGGGAAGACATGAGGATTTCCCTAAAATGTGGCCTCAGGACTCTTTAATCCAGCTAGACTGGGTGGTCAGAAAAAAATATGAGGACATGAATGCAAGGCTCTGCACCAGCCCCACTAGACACATCCCATTCAGACAACATCCATCCCACCCTCCCTGTCCCTGACTATGGGTTGGCCAATCATTCTTAGCTTCAGAGAAGATGGTGCCTCAAGCCCTTTTGCCTTGTCCTGTCTGGGAGGACAGAAGCCTGGCCCAGGGATGGTCATTTGCTTGCACTTACAGAGTCAAAGATGAGAGAAGCTACAAACACCTTTCTTTTCCTAAAGCAAACTTAGGGTGTCTTTTCCTGCCCACGAGGCTCATTCCCTTGACCTGTGTTGTTTTCAGGGTGACTCAGGACGGGACAGCCAGCAGCGAGGACCCAAAGGAGAAACCGGAGATATCGGGCCCATGGTACGATACTCCACATTCCTCAACTCCCTGTGCTGAAGGCCAAGACACAAAACCTACACAGGCCTGTCCCCAGTCTGGAGGCCATGGGGACATGGCTGTAGATTTAAGAGGTCGGGAGTAGAGGGTCCCTGAAGCCCTTGTGTGTCCCCGTGAAGGAAGTCTCTGTCAGGGAATGGAGCAACCCTTCCAAGAGGCTCCCAACCCCTCAGATGTTCACAGAAAGTGCTTGTCAAGCCAGAGGCTTGTGCTGTGGGAATGTGCCTGAGCATGATGCACCCACAAAGTCACTTGCGTGACCCTCAGTACTCGATCCTGTCTCCTGTGGTGTCTTGGGCAATATTGCTGCATTAGATGCTCTTCTCTGCAGCGGAGAATTTCACACTGTTTTCTCTCCCACACCAGGGCCTCCCTGGGAGAGATGGCGTGGCTGGAAGGCCTGGCGATCCTGGCAAGGATGTGAGTGTCTCTGAGGGCAGTGGGCTCCCTAATATTAGAGTGCCGCCTAGATCCTAAACCCCCAAACCCTGCCTGGGGCAGAGCTACTCCGCTACTTTTTATTAAGAAATTCCTGAAACTATTGTCACCCAAATCATGCTGCTTAGAGAAATCTCTCACTCTTATCTTTTGTTCTATACCCACCTCTTTTCCCTCTCCCAGACCTGCTTTCTTCCCATCCCAGAAAACATACTGAACAGACGCTTTAAAAATATTATCTTTATTGCTGTAGGAAATTTGGCCAGGTTTTATCCCACTAAATATTTAAAAGATCCAAATGAAGCATGAATCTGGGAGGAGTGAGGGAATGAGGGCAGCAAGGCTGATGGGGTTATATGCTTGTTGGTTTTATAACTGTTTGTGTGTGATGTGTATGATGGTGTGTGTGTGTGTTCTGCTGGAACCCAAGCAATTAGAGAATTTTCTAGAGAATTGCATCGCACAGTGGCTTTTAAAAATACATATATTTTATTGATTTCAGAGAGGAAGGAAGAGGGAGAGATAGAAACACCAATAATGAGAGAGAATCATTGATCAGCTGCCTCCTGCATGCACCACATTGGGGAGGGAGCCTGAAACCTGGGCATGTGCCTGATTGGAAATCAAACTGTGTGACCTCCTGGTTTGTAGGTTAATGCTCAGCCACTGAACCACACTGTCCAGGCTAGCATTGGCTTCTTAAGACACATCAGAAATGTGAGCTGCAGTAGCTCACCGCATGCCTAATCTTTGTGTCTTGTTGATGAGTTCATATCTAAAGCCAAAGGGACACAAAGTAGTTGGAAAATTCTAGGGCCCAAGGGTACTCAGAGCTTGAGGTGGGAAAAGATGGTCCCTGTATGTGGAAGAGTGTTTAGAAGTTGCAATCCTCAGGGGTCAGGTCAGGATGTTGGTGGGTGCCCAGCCATGCTCAGCCGGTTCTCAGTGGTAGTGATGTTTTAAGGGCTGAGCCGTGAGATGGTTGGAGAGAGAATGTGACGTGAGGGCTTTCAGAAGAAATGACTCTCATCCATAGTCAGATGACATGCTGTTGGCATAATTTCAATTTTAAAATTCAGAAGAAGACTTGATATTTGAAAATGCTCCCTTAATAGTTCTGAATATTGTTTTTGAATAATGCTACTGAGCTATATAATGAAAAGCAACGAGGAGCTACCCAGTTGTTATAATGGGCCATGCACCTGTTGGTGAGTAAGGCCCAAAATGGTTTTCATGACAGATAGTCATGTATGCAATTCGTTTTCATTCTGCGAACAGGTGGACACTTGGGTTTGGATTTGATACAGTCAAGGGCTCTTGTGGATTCATTTGCCTCCTTGGCAGCAGGGTGAGGCCTGGTGGTGTGGCCTCCTCCTTCCCTGGGACCTCACTGTGTTGGGCCCAGGTCTAGACAAAGGGCATCCTTCTGTGGGACTACTTCACTCCTCACATCACCCTCAGCGCTTCCACAGGCTGCCTCTGGCCTGAGCAGTGACTCATTGAGCACTGGTGGCCTCTGGACATACTCTAGCTGTCCCTTTGGGAGGGGCCAGCCAGATTGCTACTCTGGAGGATTGACCTGGCCCCACCCCTTCCTGACTTGTCCGTATGTTGTCCGTGGAAAGAGGCCCAAGTCTTCCATTAAAGAAGCTGCCACAACCGTGAATAATAGCACAAATGGTCCCAGACGATCCTAGGCTGTTCTGTTGGGAGTGGAGACTGTGGACTTTGGGTGATACAGCAATCGGTCAAGCCCAGTAAGCGCTGGTTGTTACAGAACACAACTCCTCACCTTGCAAAGATTGAGCCAGGACGCTCCCATGTTCCCAACCCAAACCTCCCACCACAGAGGAAGCAATCACAATGGGGGAATTAGCAGATTACTTACTCAGCGAGTCCACATTTATTCAGAATGAGGGTCACCCCTGGAGCATAGAGGCAGATATTGCCAAGACATGAGCCCAAGCTAAGCACCCCTGGGCTCGCAGGTTCATGCATGTGCCCTTGGCTGCTCACCTACCAGAGGATCTGTTATACTTGGCCAGCAGGACTTGGAGAGTCTGGGACTCCCTTTCATGATAATTAACGTAATATGATGATTTCTCCCAACAGTCTGCAAAAATGGTAGAAAAATAGACAGCTTGACATTCCCCTTTCACATTCCTTATTTGAAATTGGCTGGGACCATGCAGCCAGGAGTCATTATTTTGCTTGGCAGGTCTGAAGTAATTCTTAAAATTTCCACTTGGGTGACTAACAGGGCAGTGTGAAGGCAAAGCTTGACTGAGATGAGGAAGGAGTTTCCCTGGGGCTGACAGGGCCTGGCACACAGTGGGTGGCAGATGAATGTGTGGGTTAAGTTGAGTAAAGTCTGGGCTTGGCCCGTCTACCCTAACGGTGTGTGTGACTTCTCCTGTAGGGTGGCTATGGCCGAAGGGGACCAGCAGGAGCTAAGGTAAGCCTTGGAGCTGACACCTCTCCTCCGTCAGCACAATGTAACTCACCATGTGCTCTAATGGACTGTCCTCCTGTCCACCTCCCACCCATGAGCTAAAACTTCCTCTCTCTTTCGCTATCAAGGCTTGTAGCTCAATCAGCAGCTACCACCTTTTCCTAGTTCCTTAAATTTGGCCTCTTCTCATGAAATTGTGACAATGATTGACAGTAGAGGCAGGGTGGGTGAGAGGGAATGAAGGAAAAAAGATAGAGGAGGCAGTTCCTGGGCATCTTATTCACAACATGCCCACTTATCCAGTCATTAGCAAGTCACAACGTTTCTGTGTTTAGTCTTCTCACCTGTACTATACGCAAAGCATCCTTATTTCCCAAAGCCATCCTGCAGAATAGGTGAGGCAAGAGTGAAAATAGTTGTGACAGTGCAGAGGGACAGCTGGCTCCACATGTTGGCTGTTTCAAGCTGGAGTGATTGGGTCAGTGCCTTTGAAGTTGCATGTAGAGTTAGGATATTGGCCCTGTCCCCTCACCCAGATGGGACTTTGGAACAGAGAGCTGTCACTGGTATAAACTATCCTGACCCCACCCTGCATCTTCTCTTTCTTCTTTCAAGGGCAACAAGGGTGGTCCAGGCCAGCCGGGCTCTGCAGGAGAGCAGGGGACCAGAGGTGCACAGGTTGGTACCCAGGGAGATTGCATGCCCTTTGCTATTTCCCCAGATGCTCTTGTATTTTTTTTAAAATCAAGGTGACAATTTTACAAAATTGAACACAAAATTCATCATTTACAGTGAAAAAATCAGGAGGGGTTTAGTACATTCACAATGTTGTACAAGCATCACCTCCGTCTATTTTCAAAGCATTTTCATCATCCTCAAAGGAGACCCTCATAGTACCTGTTACGTAGTCACCCCTCGTCTCCCCTCATCTCCCCATCCCCAGCTCCTGGTGGCACAAGCTTCTTTTTTGTCTCTATGGATTTGCCTATTCTTGACATCTCATGTATGTGGAATCAGTTCATAGGTGGCCTTCTGTGTCCAGCTTCTCTCACTGAGCATAATGTTTTTTAGGTTCTCCATGTCATAGAACGTGACAGGGCCTCACTCCTTTTCATGGCCACATAATATTCCATTGCACGGATAGACCACAGCTTACTTCTCTGTTCATTGGTTGATGGACATGGGTAGTTCCACCTTTTGGAGACTGTGAATATTGCTGACATGAACATCGTGTACACATTTGTGTTTTTAAAAACTAGCTTCCCCATTCATGTTCTGGGCTGGGCTGCCGCTCCTACAGTGGAGATAAAGTGTGATCTCTGGGGACCTTGTTGGCAGTGGGAGTGAGGCTCTGGGCTCTGTGGAAAGTGCAGAGGTCATCTGAGCTTCCTCCTGGAGTGTCTCCTCAACACAGCACTGACCTTGACCTTTTCTTCTTTCAGGGTCCAGCTGGTCCCACTGGCCCTCCAGGCCTGATGGGAGAACAAGGCATTCCTGGCCCCAGGGTAAGTGCATCTCAGCCCACCCCTCTGTGTGGCTAAGCGGACCGCACAGGGCCTGAGCAGGCTAGGATTGCATGGGGGGTGTTGCTGAGGACAGACCTTCCTTTTTGCCTGACTCTTTGGCGACACTGACCCTGGGTTTACCTCAGTCCTCACAGCCAGTGTATGTGAGGAAGTAAGAACCCTGTTTCTTTGGTGCCCCAGGGGTGTCTAGGCCCCAATGCCACTCCTTCCCAACACAGGACAGCTGGGGTCAGTAAGGCAGGATGTGCCTGTCCCCGAGGTCTCAGCGTGAAACTGCATAAATGTAACCCAGTCCACCGAAATGCTCAGATTATGACAAATGGTTTCATAATCGCCCCTGGAGATTGGCTCTGAGGTTCACTATTTTGTGGATGAGTTCCCCATCCTCCAGATCAGCCCAGGGATGTTCCTTAAATCTGCTCTGACTGCAGAATTCAACATCTCAGCTGTGAGTGACAATGGGTGGACATGAAGCTACAGCCGAGCTGGGACCAGGTGTCCTACACACCTGCTGTCCCTGGTGCATGATAGGCTACTGTGGGATCCACCCTGCCATTTGTTACAGAAAAGAGCAGTGACTGAGACCTGGCAATGAACCAGCCTGTTGCTCCCTAAGGGCACAGACATGCTTTGCTGTGAAAGCAGGAACTCCGCGAGAGCTGTTGTGTACTTAGAAAGTCCTCTCCAATTCGAAACCTGGTATTTACCTATTTTTAAAGCTGTTAGTTTTTTGCCAATATTTTATTTTAGCTCTTATTAATCAAGAATCCGAGAGAGAATATGGATGAGGCAGAGCTCTTGCAATAATTACTGATAACCGAGAGCTGGTTTCTGCCATATTCGTGGGGTCATTCCTGTGCTCACTAGGCGGTGCCACATGCAGGACACTGATTCATTCCTTCACCCAATGGATCAGTGTGCACAGGTCTCCACAGCTGTATAACCAGGTGTCCCTGTGGAGGTGTGGACAGGCAGAAGGACAAAAGCCACATAAAATCTGGGTGCTTGTCCTCCAGTCAGGGACTCGGGATATGAATGTGTGTGGACAACCGCACCATTGTGCAAACTGGCCTGAGGGTCACACTATTACTGTGGGTCACACTATTACTGTGGGTCACACTACTACTGTGGGTCACACTATTACTGTGGGTCACACTACTACTGTGGGTTGCATGAGCCATGTGTGTTTGCAGTTGTGTCTCCAGCACCATGGGTGGCACTAAGTACTGAGGCTCTGACCCCTAGGGCCTGGCAGCGAGGTGAGATTCAGACTCTTAGGCTTGGTAGGTGAATGTTCCACTGACACTCCTCTTCTCCCACTGCAGGGGAGCGGAGGGACGGCAGGCGCCCCAGGAGAACGCGGCAGAACCGGTCCCCTGGGAAGAAAGGTTTGTCTGGACAAAGGTGGAGCTGGGTTCCAGAGGTCAGGCCCAGCCAGCGCCCCAGGCCTCTCCCTCATTGGCCAGCCTGTCTACCTGCTTCATTTGCATACCCCTTCTCCTCTCCTCCGGTCTTTCCCACCCAGCCTCCCTGTTGAGAGCTGCTTGAACACGAGGGAACACATGGCTCATGTTCAGGGGGTTGGCTTTCTAGTCGCTGGGACTTGCCAACATCTGTGGATGTCTGATCTGCTCCTGCCGTGAACTGTGGCCACGGTTTAGCATCTCGGGGCAATCAAAACGTGTGTGTGTGTGTGTGTGTGTGTGTGTGTGTGTGTGTGTGTGTGTGGCAGGCACATAGCACAGCGCCAGACTTGCTGAACACACTTTATTTAATGTCAGTGGTTCACACGGCTGCTCTGCTGGCCATGTTGAGCTGATTTAAGAGCCCTGACTATCTGAGAACCTGCTTTCTACAAACCTTGAGAAAAACCACAATTTAACATAATCAGTCTGAAAGGCATAATCAGCATTTTCTCAGGAAAAAAAAAAAAAAAG
>PVJC01003160.1:0-40340 GCA_004026665.1 Murina feae
TTGCTCTTTCTCTTCTTCTGGTACCCCTATAATTCTGATGTTGGTGCGTTTGAAGTTGTCCCAGAGACTCCTTACACTATCTTCATACTTCTTGATTTTTTTCTTTTCTTTTCTTTTCTTTTTTGGCTTTTCCAGCTGGGTGAGTTTTGCTTCTTTATATTTCATATCTTTGACTTGCTTCTTGCGATCCTCTCGTCTGTTGTTGGATCTCTGTATGTTATTCTTTATTTCAGTCAGTGTATGCTTAATTTCTAGCTGGTTCTTTTTCATATGCTCAAGGGTTTCACTAAATTTATCGGCAGTCTCTAGAATATTCTTGAAAAGTCTTATAACCATGGTTTTGAACTCTATATCCAATCGTTTGCGTTCCTCCTTTTCTGTCTTTTGGGATTTGCTTCTTAGTCTCCACATTCTGGCTTTCTGTGTTAGGTGTCCTAAAGGGCCCAGTGGTTCAGCCTCCCCAATCACCTGGGGTGGACACTCTTGTTGTATGCCTTTGAAGGCTGGGTGCACAGTCTTGTAGTTATCACTGGGCGGTATCACTGGGAGGAAACGATCTGCGGGCTTTTCTCCTTGTTGTTTGGGGTTTGGATCTTTTGGAGTTCTGCCCCGGCTGCAGGCTGGCCGGCACACAGCTTGGGCGGGGTTGTAGGTGGCGTGGGGCGGGGTCTCAGAGTCACAGGGTGGAGCAACCCACAATGGCTGCTTTTCCGCGGCTGAGTCTGCGCGCGCCTTTCAGTCCCCAAATCTCCGCACCGGTGACTCCTGCGAACGGCACTGGCCGAAAATCGCTAGTCTTCAGCCCCGCTGCCTTGCAGCCCGCACCGCACTCTTTGCGACCCCGGGAGTCCACAATCTCCTCTCTAGCTGCGAACCCGACCGAGCGCAGCCACCGCTCCCCTTCACCCGCGTCGCCACAGCTCCGCGCTGCCGCCTCCGTTCGGATGATCTTCTGGACAAAGCCATGGTGGCCACTGCCAACTTGGTAGGGTTTATTTGCATACTCACTCCTGACTGGCTTGTGGGCATGGCTTATGGGCACGGCTTGTGGGTGTGGTGGAAGTACAGTCAGTTTGCGTGTTTCTCTTTTATTAGATAAGATTAAACACAGTGGCTTGGCCAACATGGCTCAGCAGTTGAGTATCAACCTATAAACTAGGAGATCATGGTTGGATTCCTGGTCAGGGCACATGCACGAGTTCCAGCTCAATCCCTAGTGTCGGGCATGCCAGAGGCAGCTTATCAATTATTCTCTCTCATCACTGATGTTTCTATTTACCTCCCCCTCTCCCTTCCCCTCTGAAATCAATAAAAATATACTTTAAAAGTAAAATAAATTGCATTGAGCATCAGAAGATATGGGTCTTAATTCTGGCTTTTCCACTAACTAGTTATAAATCTAGGTAAGTTATTTAACCATTGCAGACTGTCATAAGTTACCTTATGATTAATAAGATTTAATTAGAAATTCATAAATCTTTCTCTAACTCTAGATAACAAAATTTAAACAGCTACTATAAAGCATGAATCTTTTCCCTTCCTTTTTGCCAGTGCTATTTTATTATTCCCCCCTTGAGCATTATTCAGGCTACACAGTGGCAATATTGATCCCTATAATGAACAAGTGGTGATTCTATCAATTTCCAGTAAGACCAGAAGTAATATAGTTAAAACCTTTTCTCTAGAGGAATCTGGAAACCCAGAGCTAAGGCATAGCTACTCCTGTGGGACAAGGACAATATGACCGCATGCTCCAGGATGAAGCTGCAGGTTCCTATAGCAGATGAGATTTACAGAGGCTGTAATGAAACCTCAGCATGGTTACCTACACTCACACAAAGTCCTGTCATCCTTTGGTGACTTCCTTTCTTGGATGAGGGAGTCTGTTCCCAATTCACAAACAACACAGAATTGTTGATGGCATTTCAAACCAAGTTCATCTGTTCAGTAGCAGCAAAGGATCAGATTGTTTTTATTCCTGGATTTTAACATTCTCCTCTATATCTAATGTTGAAGAGCCAAACAATAAGATGGCACTGCCAAGAGGTCCTACATTATTACCTTGCTAATTTTAAAATCTAGTCTAAAAATCATCCTGGCAAATATAGAACTTGGTCTCTTCATTATCCCAGAGTGACCAGGCTCAGAGGGACTGATACATAGCTACCAAACTCTCAAATGCTGAACATTCTCAATGTCTTTATTTAAATAGATGGTACCCCATTTCACTAATAAGAGTACTTTTGGTGTCTATCCAAAGTAACTTCCAAAATACCTTAGAATGAATAATTTGGGAAATTAATGTAGTCATCATAAGGTTGCTTAGTGAGCAGGGAAGCAAAGCAAAAGCCATTTCTCTTTTGCTGTGGATGCTGTCAAAAGCTAGTTCATTCAAGTTGAGGTGGAGTTAGACAATTCATCTCTGTCCTCCAGTACAGATGTCTCAGGTGATCACATCTCCCAGACCCTGGTTTTCTTTTTTGGACAATGCTGGAAGCATCTTGGCACTTAGCTTCTCACTGACTAGCATTTCTTCACTGCTGACTATGTCGTTTATTCACATTTTCTCTCATCAGATATAATA
Source organism: Murina feae (assembly GCA_004026665.1). Taxonomy (NCBI): domain Eukaryota; kingdom Metazoa; phylum Chordata; class Mammalia; order Chiroptera; family Vespertilionidae; genus Murina; species Murina feae. The sequence goes on from PVJC01003160.1 coordinate 2,585, forward strand.
TCCCTGCTTTCACTAAGATCACATTTTCTCCTGTCATCTTGAAAGATAGTTTGTGTCTCAGCATATTGTGTGTTAAATTATCTGATCTTTCTTGTCAGTATTTTTTCTGTTTGTTTGTTTAATATACCTTTATTGTTGAAAATTATTATAGATGTCCCCTTTGTGTGTGTGTGTGTGTTTTGTTTGTTTGCTTGTTTTGGTCAGTGTTTTTGTGCTAACACTCTCCTTCCAAGGTAAAAGGTGCAATTAGTGCTTCTGAATCTGCAATGTCATTTTCTAAATGACTTGGAGTAAAAACACAGAATTATGTATTTTTCATTTGGGCTGCTTCATCTGAACTCCAATTTAACTCCAAAAATGTTTAAATAAAATCAGTTCACTTTAAATTATGAAATGGAAAGATAATATACTTTTTAATGCTTTATTCTCTAACTAGGGGCCTGGTGCACAAAAATTTGTGCACTCGGTGGTGGTGGGAGGGGTACTTAATCCCAGCCTGTGCCCTCTCACAGTTTGGGACACTGGAATCCATTGGGGCACACAGCACACACAGAGGGCACACCTCCATGTGTGCTGTGTGCCCCAATTGCACCGATTTCCAGGCCTCAGCCTCAGGGGCGGAGCTGGCTCGGATCCTCCACCTCTGAAGCTGCCCAGCCACCTGGAATCCATCGCGGGGGGCACAGGTCTACTTCCAGGCCGCGGGGCAGCCTGGGGGCCTGGGCTGGCTTGCTCCCCCAGGCCCCAGCTGCCCTGCTGCCTGAAATTGATTGGGGGGTGCACTCACAGGCAGCAGAGGTGCAGGGCGGCGGGCAGTTCACTCCTCCCGCCCCCCCCCTCCCCACCCCTCCCGTGTAGTCTGCAGGAAGGCAGCAGATGGTGGTGGTGGACACAGGAGGCAAGCCTCTGTGTGTCCGCCCCCGCCATCTTGGCTGGGGTAATTTGCATACAGCCACTCTGATTGGCTGGTGGGGGTGGCTTACCCATCCCGGAGATATGGTTAATTTCAATATTACACTTTTATTAGTTAAGATATTAATTTCATTTAGATAAGTGAATTTAATATAAAGATAATCAACTTTATATTTTCTTTTACTTTTAGATAAAAAATATCATAAACAAAACCCCACTGGATTTTCCCATTAACACACCCTTAATAGCTACTTACATCTTTTTAAGTTCTGTGTATTTGATGAAAACTTTATCTGGAAGACTGTGAATTTTGTTTTTCTTCAGAGACCTAAAATAACATATATAGAAGATTCAGTAAGGATTTTATGACCAAGCAAACTCTTCCTGAAAGCTCTGTGCTTGCGAAGAGCCTTTCTGATGATCCTTCATGCCACTTCACACATTTGAAAAGCACTGTTGTAACTGAAGACTTTCTCAGGTGATAATGAAATGTCCATAGCACAAAATGAAAACAGCTTGCAAGCATTTGACCATTTTAGCCAGTTAGCATAATAGAAGGGGACAGCTATGGGGATTTAATTTTGTCTTTTATTTTCTGGATATTTTAATATAACATAATAAACTAGACCAAAAAAACAACCAGCTTATGCATGCCCAAATTGTGATATGACAGCAAATTCCAGAGACTCTCAAAACAGTATGCAAAGTACACAAACACATGCATGATTATGATACAACTAGCTTTGTAGCTCTCTTATACCTTCCTACTTCAAACAAATTACCTCTTTTGAAAAGGAGGTACAATAAGTGAGTGTTCTCCCTTTTCTTAATTTTGATTTTTAATTGTATAGAAATGGCAGACATAAATCATAAAGTAAGTGAAAATAAGAACTCCAGATGACAGGCACTTGCGAGCTGAAGGATAACTTGGGTAACCTAATATACAGTGTTTAAGACATTGTTTCCCCAGAGAAGAAGCACACAGAATTCTTGGATGACAGGCAGTTTTAAAGGGTATTTCTATTATTTTTTTAATAGACATGTAACATAAAACATAACGAAGAGAGATTAGATCAGGCTCCACACTTTTCCAGTGACTTTAGGAGCAAATATCATTAAGATGTGAATTCTACTCACAGCAGCGTTACGTTGCTGGGAACAGGCGGCACCAACGTTAAGTCAGCGTTCACACACTCCAGTTCTGTTTCTTTGCAGTCACAACGTGGCGGATACTGGTTTAGAACTAGGGGCCCAAAAGAGCAAGATTTCACTAGGCAAATACTTTAATTATGACTTGATCTCTGATAACTGACATTGTTCTCTTTTCTTTGAATGTATAACATTTATATGTTGTTGATGAAATAATTCAGTCCCATAATAAAAGAAAATAAAAGTTCTCTTGAAGTCAAATACTGATGAGTGTGGTATTCATCTCAACTCAAGCTCCCAGTGGTCTTTTCATAGTCACTTAACAAGCGATTAGAAAGACGCCATAGGAATGTTTAAATAGCAAACAAACAAAAAACCCAAACAAACAAAACAAACAAAAAAAATGTGTAGGGACACAAGATTATGTTCTTCTCAATGAGGGACATTAGTATGTTTGAGTAAATCTTTAATGGGTATAATTGAGTCAATTCAATTTAATCAAATGTCACAAAGAGGCAGCTCAATACACACTTGTTGATTCAAATTCAATTCAATTCTTTTCCCCCTTTAAATTCTTCTTAGAGAAGAGGTAGATGCAGGTTCTACAGTAGCCACCATGATGCCTATTAAAATCCACCAAGTCAGATACGCCCTCACCTGGATTTTTTGTTTTTGTTGCTGTAAAGTTAAGATGGAAGGTAAAGGGTATAGAGCAGCTACAAAGCTGAGAAAACTGAAGGGTCTTTTTTGGAAGCATTTAGAAAGAAAAAACAGGCTTCAGAACTTGCTCTGAAGGAGCCTTCATAATTATTAAGACAATGACATAAAAGTGAGAAATATATAGTGAAACCAGACCAAGCTGGCCCATGGGACAATCAATCACATGTATGTGGTGGTGGGGGGGCGAGGGTGGTCTGGGAGAACACCCATTTATGAAGCATTTGATTTTGTCTCTAATTCCATGGGTATTTGTTTTGATGAAGCTAAGAAAGAGTTATTTTCAAAATTCAAGCTTTATTATTATTCATTTAAATCTGAGTATAAATTCTTTGTAATTGTTTGGCTTCTTTTAGAATATTTTTATCCAAACTCGATTTTTTCTAAAGATCAATTTCACTGACTTTTCATCAATTTAAGAAACTTGTGTTGAGTGCCTACTTAATTTACAAGATGCCTTCTAGTGTATAAAGTTTTGGAAAATATTCTATATCATTTATAAGTTTATGCTAAATAGCTCAACTTCTTAAATACTACTTCAATGTTTATTGATATTGAGAATAATGTTATTTACATTGAAAACATGTGTTTGGACACCCTTGTTTACCAACAGAAGAATTCCGTATAGCCCAAGCTAGTTGTGTTGCCTAAACCAGACTGTAAGCAGAACTTCCTCACCTGCAAGCTAACCTCATCTCAAACTATGTGGAGTCTTCTGAAATGTCTCTTGTATCTCTCTACCTTACTCTTCCCAATGGTATTTTCTGGGTTCAGATACTTAGTATTAGTCTGGAGCATTGTAAGAAACATAATAACCAGTATCTCTGTCAACATTCTTTCTCCTCAGGCAAGATTGACATTTGGATCAGATCACTGTCTGTTGTTGGGGCTGTTCTGTGCACTTCAGGGTGTTCAGAGGTGTCTGTGGCCTCTGCCCACTATATTCCAGTAATGACAACCCAAAATGTCTTCAAGTATTGTCAAATGTTCTGAGGGGATGGGTGGTGGGAAGGGAGTTTCCCAAGTTGAGAATTGCCATTCTAATCCAATCTCTACAATTCTCATGGGAACATCATTATCACAAATACTTCTTATTGCATGCCTTTTCCTCTTCATAAAAGAAAATTAGGCTCAAAACTTTGGTGGTTGCCCACGTGTACAGAAGTTATCTCCACAAAGGGGTGTTCACAAGATGACCCATTGTGGTGCAGGGAGAAACTATCAAAATTTTCAGTTACATTTATTTCTAATCTTTTAATTTACTCTTTTTAATTTCTAACTTTTATATATGATATATTTGTGTATAATAAAATATATGATAAGAGGTAATTATACCTAGTATTACAAAGTGTATATATACTGTTAGTGAGGTATTTTATTGTTCATACACCTACATAATTATGTCTATGTGTGTACCTAAATCATGTATATTGTATATAATATCATATATTAGATTATTACACATATATGTAATACATGTGTATACATAAGCACAATTCTGTCTATAACATAAAGGCCAAACTCCAAAGCATTCAGCCCAAATACTTTATGGTCAGACACTATGCTTCCAGGTTCAACTCCTGCTCTTCCCCCACCACACATCAGCACCCTATGAAAGGCAGTGAGAAGCATGCCCTGTACCTTCTCACCTCAGGATTTTGCTGATCTTTCTTCCCTGCTCACTCTGTTACTTCTTACCCCTCCCTCCATCCAATGACTTTCTAAGTTCATCTCAATGCCATCTTCTCTCTGGCTTTTTTCTCATTCATGGAAGAGCCATTATTTCTTCCAAGGGATTTCCATGTTCCCTTATGCAAACACCATTCCTCAAAATGTTCACTAATGTTGAACCATTCCTGCTTCTATAGGGACTGTTTTTCCTGTTACGATGTTAAGCATGTGTGAGCTAGGGCCCCATCTTAGTATTAGACTCTCAATTCCTACCCTAAGAGATGAAAAGTAGTTGGTGTGAAGAAAGTAATTAAAGGGAATAAGTTCTTTATTACTTATCACAATTAGGCCACACCTGTACATTCTTGCAATCAGAGACTAATACAATAATGAGCATGAATGGAGCATTTTGTATTTTTCTCTTTACTTTTTCAGTCCCTGGACATACAGTATATATAGTGTGATTCTGAAACACATCGAACTAAAATGAAAATATAAAGAGAATTGGTCACCTTCCTCATATAAACCTATACACCTCAAAACATCCAGAGTCATTGAAGCAATGCCACTTACAGCACTCCTGGGTGAATGCCACTTTACCAGCATTTCCATGGATTGTGCCAAATATAGTCGCCCATCCACTAGTGTCCCCTGAAAAATGGTTATGAATATGTGTCAGTTATGCTGTAAATCAAATGTCAAAGTGCAAAACAAAAGTCTAATAATTTAATAATGAAATCAGTTAAAATTGCTTTAAAATATAGAATGATAAATTGAAGGTAAGGGATAAAACACTAGGTAGACATCTAGAGTTTTTCTCTTTTTTTGAAATTACAAATATTTCAAATGTATGTATCATAAAATATATAATGGAAATAAAGGAGATTCCCTCAAAATGTATACACACACTTTGAATAATTATAAAGGCAGTGTTTATTAAAATACTTTTATTTTTCAAAATTGAGTTACCAGCTGAGCATCCTGGACTTTGCTGTGTCCCTTTGATTGCTAGCTGGGCAATGCCAACAAGTCACAGCTCTATGTGGTATAAAACACATGGGATTCTTTCAGATTCAGAAGATCTGGGTCTGTGTCTACTCTGTGACTAAGTAGGCATGTCAGCCTCTCTCGACACAGTCTCTTTGAGAAGAAAGTGCACAGGTTCTATTAGGCAATATATACAGTTTCAATATGCAGGCTTAAAATGGCCTGTAAGGGCCCTTCGTGATCTGGCCTCTGCTTAATTTTTCATTCTCTATATTCTTGTTCACTCTGTGCAAGCCACACTGACTTTTTTTGGTACCATAAACACATTGTCTTATTTCATGCAACCTTAGGGCCCTTGCACTTGCTTTTTCCTTTGCCTGGAACTTTGTTCCTCCAGAATACTTCATGGTTTCCCTCTTCATTTCATTCTCAGCTCAAAAGTCATCATCTCAGAGAGGCTTTCTCTGGCATGTCTTTGAAGGAACCCTCCCTTCCAGTCACTTTCTAGCCCGTTATCTTGTTTTATATGCTTCCTGGCACTATCACTCTGAAATTATTTATTTATGTGTAAGTTTATCCTTCTCCTTGTTCACATGGTCCATGTGAACTTTGCAAAGGCAAGATTGTTGTCTCCCTTAAACCTGCTGAGTCCCAGTGATTTTTGAGAGCACTTGGGACATAGTGGACATTCAACATGGGTCTGTTAAATAAATTCTCTAGGCAGGCCCCTTCATATTGAACCAATTATCAAGCCATAACAAGCCATACAATTAAAATATGTGTATCCAAATAGAATTTAAACTATAGTTTTTATCAAATATAATGTTTTGTAATACTGTGTTTCTATTTTAAAAAACCTCTGTATATGAAAGTTCAGATAATTATCTATATATATAAAAAGCCAGCAACCAGAATGCCATAATGACTAGAACAACCGGTCACTATGACACCCACTGCAGCCAGCAAACTGGCCTGATCAGGGGGTGGGGCAGGCTGGCCAACCTCCCTCAGCTCCTCCTCCCAGCTGGCCCCACCCCCAATCGGCCTGCCCCACCCCAATAGGGGCAGGGCCAGCCAGCCAACCTCCTGCAGGCCCCTGGTTAGCCCTGCCCCAAATGGCCCACAGCCCCTCCCCCTGGCCATCTTCACCCCTGATAGTCCCCTGTACCCCAATAGAGGTCAGTGTTGGCCAATCAACTTCCTGAAGTGCCTCCCTCCATCTGGCTCTACCCAGGATCAGCCTTCCCACCCTGATCAGGGTAAGGGCCAGCCAGCCAACTCCCTGTATCCCCTCCCCCAAGCCTTCCCTGCCCCAAATGAGCCCCCACACCCTGATTTATCCAGGGCCCTTTCCCTCAGCCAGCTCCACCCATGATTGGACCCCCACCCCATTTGGGGGCATGGCTGGCCAGCCCACTGCCCACAGCCCCTCCCCATGTCTGGCCCTGTCCCCAAGAGGCCCCCCCCACCAAAATTGGAGGTGGGGCCCACTGGCTAATTGCCCATACCACCTCCCCCCAGCTGGCCAACCTCCCACCATCTCTTCCCAACAGGCCCAGACTCAATCCACGCCAATTGGGGCTGGGCCGGCTGGACTCCACTCATGCATGAATTCATGCACTGGGCCTCTAGTCCTATATAATAAAAGGGTAATATGCAAATAGACGAAAAGGCAGAACAACTGAACAACCAATCAAAGAATAATATGCTAATGATATGCTAAGGATACTCAACCACTTGCTGTGATGGGCACTGACCACCAGGAAACAGATGCTCTGACCGGTAGGTTAGCTTGCTGCTGGGGTCTGGCCAATCTGGACTAAGCCAGATGGGCTGGACACACTCTGGAGCCCTCCTGGGGTCCCTTCCGTGCCCAATTGTGCACTGGTGAGGTCCCTCGGCCTGGACTGTACCCTCTCACAATCTGGGATCCCGAAGGGGATGTTGAAGAGCCATTTTCAGCCTGATCCCACCTGCCACTCCCCTTGGGAGGGCTCTAGACACAGGGTCTCATGGCTAGTGAGCGCTTCTGCAGCAGCATGAGCCTCTCCTGATCTGGACTGATTGGGCACGAGCCCGAGCCCTCGGCAGGCACAGTGGGGCTGGGATGAGTGGGAGTGGCAGGTAGGAGCTGCAGAAGGCATTGGACTGTGGGTTTTGGCCACCCAGAGGGACCTGACCCATGCACGAATTCGTGCACCAGGCCTCTAGTCATAAATAAATTGGGAGCTATTATTTGTGTTACAAAGGGTTTCCCTATAGAATAACAAACCATGTTTTCCACTTCATTATAATTATTATCTGATTCACCCACAGTTTGGGGGTTCACAAAACGGGGTACACATATGGAAATGAGTGGGAATCCTCACCACAATTCTCCTCATCAGCACCATTCCCACAATCGTTCACACCATCACAATGAAAAGCACGTGGCAAGCACTTGGTCAGATTCCCACAGGGAAAATATCCTTTTTCGCACAAAGGAGTGATTACACTGTCTTCAGTCAGTGCAAAATCTGTGTGAAAGAGAGGACACAAGTCTTATGTAATAGCAAGAAAGCATTACTATATCCCAAATCTTTTCAGGTTGCCCCATTTAATTTTCACAAAACGCTATAAGTTGAGTTTGTCTGGTGTTATTCATAATGCACAATTTCTATGAACAATTACAATCATATCTAACATCAGCTACACCAAGAATGGAATCAAGGCTTATTTTGTAGTCACTTCAGGAAGTCTAAGTAAGCAATACTGAAGCAATTGTCCTACTTTTGTAGAAAATCAAAGGTTTGTCCACTTTTAGAAACAGAAAGGCTAGACTGTGAGCTTACAGAATCAAATTGCTGGGTTTATTTACTCATTAATCTTTTACAAGAAGGATTTGAAATGACTTGTAACAAAAAATACATATGCAAAAGAGAGTGTAAGTATAACTTAGAAATCCAGAACCATATTTGAGTAAGGAGAAATAGTAAGTAACAATATTTCATTGAACTCACTGTGTGCTAGGTGGTTGGCACAGTGGTTTATCTCAGTTATTCTTGAGCTAAATCTGCATATGTTTGAGGGGTAAATACAGCCATCCATCTGGGAAGTCACAAAGGGCAGATTTGAGTCATCCCCCTGACTCCACAGGGCCATCTTAATCACTGTGCTATGAGAATATCAATTGAATAAGGAACCTACATTTCAAGAAGCATAAGTTCCCTATGAGAATGAACTAAAAATTATCTTCTTGGGCATGGAACATAAGAGAAGATGAATGAAAATTGAACAACTGCTACATTAAATGAAGAAACCCGGAAAGGAAAGATAACATTTATAGAGTTAACTATTTCTGCCATAAGATGACCAAGAAATTCCAGAAACTTAGATGTAAGAGACATTCTGGTAATTTTGAAAGAGTACTTTTCCAGGAAGTAAAGAGATGTGTTCTTTATACATATTCTAGAAGAATGGTGGAAGTCATGTATTTTTTAAAAGGAGTACAACATGAAACTTCACAGAAATTGATTTAGAAGAGTGTAGACTCAGGCATGGCTACAGTTCAGTATGACTAATGGAAAGGAGAGAGGGGTGTTGGCAAAGTGTCCCTAGCCACAACATTGAAGGTTGGCATCATGGCCAAGAATTTCCTTGGATTGGTGTGGCAGTGTTTTTAATATGGCAGAAGGACAGAGAACAAACCTTTGTGAAGCATCATCTACTTTGTGATGGGTATCTCCTAATTATTTCATTTAATAGCAACTTGGTGTGATTGGTGTTAATATCTCCATGTAAGATGAAGAAATGGAAACTGAAAACATGAAAGCACTTTGACTCTGGATCTTAGGAAAATACCTTTGTGAGAGCTGAGCCCTCTAAAACATGCTGCCTTGTAGCAAGATGTTCTCCCAGCAGAATGATCACCAAGTTCTTCTAAAGTATGTGAAGACTGCTGGCCCTCATTATTTAAGAAATAATACCTTTGTTTTAGGGCAGGAGTTTGATTTTCAACACTAAAGCTATGTGTGATTTATAAGTTAATGTTAACCTTTTAGTGATATCATTAGAGAATGAGTGGAGTATTGGATTGCTTGAGTTTTAGTCCTTTAGGCAGCAAAGGCATAGGAGAGGAGAATCTGTCCCTCCCTTGGGAGCAGCCAGATGTAACAGTGTACACTCTCCCCATAAGCTGTGGGTCTTCCCTGAGTGGAGAGCATGGTTCTCAAATGCTTTCCTGAAATCTCTGGACTTCTGTTCCTACAAAAGAAAAATCTATTTTCTCCACTATTGCTGTAGTGGTGAGTGAATGATTTACTATCAGCAAATAGGCCCAGGACCAATCAGATCTGAGTATTTTAGGGAAACTTTTTCTGCTTCGAGGTTGTCTTATGAAGTTGCTTCCCAAGGGGACATGTATACTGAGTCATGGATTTTTAAATCTCTTGTTTCTTATAAAGATTTCTGTAGAAAGCAGATTCATGAAAACTAGTAGTCCTATGTTTGGAATGTGTGTGAGTGAGGGACAATATATTTTAGTGTAGCAGCTTTGACATTTTTTAAGATAGTAATTCACAGTTAGAAATAAATTTTGTATTACATACAAATTTTACACACAGACTGTAAATAAAATTTCTTGAAATATTACTTGTTTTTACTTGTGGGATATACTCTGATCATTGTTATTCTATCTTATTCCCTTGAAAAGGGATTACAAGCTTCAAAATTGATCTTATGATCCATCCACTAATAGGATGCTACCCAATATTTGTGATTTCACTCATATGCAAGATATAAAACAGAAAGCAACAAACTAATAAACAAAACAAATGCATAGAAACAGACAAAAATATGGAGGTTACCAGAAGCGGGTAAGGGGAAGGTGGAAGAGGATAAACGGTTCAAATATACGGTGATGCAGAAGACTAGACTTAGGGAATTGAATACATCATTCAATATACAGATGATGTATTATAGAGTTGTGCACTTGAAACATATATTTATATTAACCAATTTCATCCCAATAAATTCAATAAAATTAAAATAAATAAAAATATTGATTAGCAACAAAAGTGCTCTGGAGACCATCAGACCTAGCTGGATGAGCATTCTCTGAGCCTGTCACTAGCTGTGTAAATTTTGAGCAAGCTACTTAAGCTCTTAATCTTGAGTTTTCTTTCTTTTAAAATAAAGTTGTTTCAGGAGTGAGACAAGTTAATGCCTGTAAAGTACTGGATAGTGCTGGCTGATGGGGATCCCTCGGTTAATGTTGGCATACAGGCGAGTTCAACACAAGGTAAGAAATCAGGACTTTATTAAGGAAGCTCTAGTATCAAGTGTAAGCTTGCTATACCTTAGCACTGCATTATTTTTTTTTATGTGTCTTCTATGAAAGAAAAAATAGGGACCATCATAAAGCTTCCTTTACTTCTTTATACTATTACTAGAGGCCTGGTGCACAAAAATTTGTGCACTCAGTGGGATCCCACTCAGCTTGGCCTGTGCTCTCTCGCAGTCTGGGAACCCTCGGGGGATGTCCACCCAGGCGATCAGGCCTAAGCTGGCAGTCAAACATCCCTCTGGCAGCCCAGAAGCACTCAGGGGAAGTCCACTTGCCAGCGGGGAGCAAGCCTAAGCTGCAGCAGGACATCCTTAGCACTGCTGAGGAGGCGGGAGAGGCTCCCATCACCACTGCTGTACTGGCAGCTGTCAGCCTGGCTTGTGGCTGAGCAGAGCTCCCCCTGTGGGAGTGCACTGACCACCAGGGGCAGCTCCTGCATTGACTGTCTGCCCCCTGGTGGTCAGTGTGTGTCATAGTGACCAGTCATTCTCAGGCATTCTGCTATTAAGGTCAATTTGCATATTACCCTTTTATTATACAGGATATTTTAAAAACCATATGACATATGCAGTTTATATCTTAGGCAGCCTAAAATCTCTTTTGAAAGCCAATGGGGAAATTGTAAATGATAAATAAGCAATGAAAATATCTTCATAACCTATAAAATACTAATTATATTTTCTGAATGATCTAGAGGAGGTGATTAAATATTTGATTAAATACAATTTTTAAGTAGAACACTGAGGCTGGGTAAAATATTTTGAAGGGCTTACATTATGCTCCCTTATGGGGTTACCATAAAGATAACCGTGAGTCCTTTGAAGGCTGGACCCAACTAAATATCTACTTCACAAATGCACACTCCCTTAGGGGAGACAAGCAATTATCTGTCACAGATAGGAGGGATAGAGATTATTTTCTTCTCCCTAGAAAATACTGGGTTACATGTAGCTAGTATGGGTGAGGGAAAAGGAGGGGGAGGGCTGACCATGTACAAACAGAAATGGTTGATTGCATTTCTCCTAACTCTCCATCTTTCACCTGAGAATGTCTTCCTGAAGGTATAAATTTTATGATAGGAAAATAAAGAAATGCAATCTATTTCCTACTCCCTGCCTTTTGTATCCTAAATCCCTCTTGTTCTATTTAGTGCCTGGTACTTACTTTATGCTCAGTAATGATTTTAATGAATAAGTGAATGAATAAATGAATCGGTTGGTTGGGAATAAACAAGAATCAAGATGTAAACTTCCCATAGTTAGAGTCCAGGGGCTAGGATCTCTGAGAGGAGCAGCAGCACTACTCAGAACAGCTTTGCTATGACACCAAGGTGAATCCAGCTCATTTGCTGAGTCCACCTGCCAGAAGCTCTCTTACTTCTGGGAAGATTATTAGTGTGACTAAAAGCTGACCTTTGCAGGTAGATGATTTAATGTTTATTTGAAGGAAACTAGTAAAGTTTTCTTTAGAAGCTTTTATGTTGATGCCAACATGGGTCAGCAGGACCAGAGTGAGAGGGGGAGTGTGTGGACATGCATGGATGTGTGAGTGTGTTATGGACATTCCGATGGTGGGTGCTCCCCTGGACAAGGAGCGGCTGCTACCTCCACAGCCACTTCCAGAGCATGGCTCTGGTTTGAAGACCACCATCTTGAAGAGTTTATAAGGTCCTCTTTGGGAGGAGGCTGCAGGTAGCAGCAGCAGCTAGGCATCCAGAGTTGCCACCACCCGGACTCACTGCAGCCTGGGTCTGAACCCACGTGAGCCCTGCCCTGGGCCAAGCACCCTGCTAGGACACAAACCAGGGCTATGCGCCTAAGTAGACACTGGTGGGACCTCTTCGTGACTGAAACTGACATGGCAGGGCTATCACCCCTGCTGTAGACTTATTCACCACCACTGCTACTGTGCTGCCACCACTGCCTTAGAGCCCTGTTGTTCATAACCACTGCCAGAGCTTAGGGTCAAGAACTGCACTGAAGGCCAGAGAGATAGATATAGCCTCCCCCACCCTGGACCTACTAGAACTTAGGTTGAGGAGACTGAAGAGACTGCAGGTCCGTGGGTGAGATGGGAATGCCTGGGACTGAGATATGTGGCCCCAAGAGCACTGAATGTGGAGACTTCAGAATGGGTACAGTTGTGGAAGTCTGGTGTGAAATCCCTGGATAGAGTAGCACTAGCACCCTGCCATTGTGCAGCCTGAGAAGTTCCTCCTGAGCAGTGGGAGGGACCATGCAATGGCACTTAGGCTAAGCCTACACTGGAGGGATCTGAAGGACACGCCCAATATTGAATCTGGGGGACCCTTTATTTCTTGGAGGAACTCGTGCTGGTGAGCAGAAAGGGTGAGCAGAAGTCAGGTTCCATATCTGAGTTGTCATCAATAAGGCTATCATTATTTACCCACCTTGTTGATTCCCTGAGACCCTGCCCCACCAACTTTTGGGGCTATCCAAGCCATTTCTAATGACATTTCCATACAAATGACCTCTCTTGCTTCATGCTTCAGACTTTTATAAAATCTCTCAAACAAGCAGTATCTGGACTCAGTATGCCCCATACTTCTTGTTAGGTGGCCCCAAACCAGGCACTAGTGGCAGCCAGCCTTGTTTCACAGTTTGACCTCTCCTAGGTAACTTCAAGTCCACCACAAGTAGCAATCATCTGCAGATCACTCTCACTCATGCCAAGTGGCCCCAGACAGAACACAGGCGGTGGCTGACATTGGCCTGTACCTCCTAGAGCCAGAGCACCCAGTGGATAGCTTCAAACTATGTCAAAATACCATCCAACCACCTCCATAACTGACACATTCAAGGGGAGAACTCAACGGGCACCAGAGCCTCACTGAAGTAAGTCCTGCTCCATAGGTTTGGCCCCTGCACAGCAGATCCTCCACAGTGGTCACAGCCAGTCCTTGCAGTGGATTGACTCAACTATAACAGGAGGGTGTACACAGCCAACACAGGCATGAGTATCTGGAGTGCCCAGCTCAGGTGAATTGGGAGACTACGCCACAGGACCCTACAGGACATCTACTACTTTAGTCCACTCTACCAAGCCCAGGAGACACAGAAACTCTACCCAATACATAGAAACAAACACAAGGAGGCTGTCAAAATGAGGAGACAAGGAAATATGTCCCAAATGAAAGAACAGAACAAAACAGTGAAAGAAAACCAAATGGAGACAAGTGACCTACTAAGTGCAGAGTTCAAAACACTGGTTATAAGGTTGCTCAATGAATTTAGGAGCAGAGTAGATTAATTTAGAGAGCAGCATAAAAAAGGGCACGGAGCCCGGCCAGCATGCTCAGTGGTTAAGGATCTATGTATGAACCAGGAGGTCAAGATTTGATTCCAAATCAGGGCATATGTCAGGTTGTGGGCTCAGTCTCCAGTGTGGGACATGCAGGAAGCCACTGATCAATGAGTCACTCTCATCATTGATGTTTCTATCTCTCTTTCCATTTGCCTTCCTCTGAAAGCAATAAAAAAATATTTTTTTAAAAGGACATGGAAACCATAAAAAAGAACCATTCAAAAATGAAGGATACACTAACTGAAATGAAGAATAATTTACAGGGAAACAACAGCAGATCAGATAAAGCTGAGATTTAAAATAGTGATTTGGAAGATAAGGAAGCAAAAAACACCCAATTAGAACAATGAGAAAAAAAACAATCCAAAAAAATAGGAACAGTGTAAGGAGCCTCTGGGACAACTTCAAGTGTATCATTCAAATCATGTAGGTACCAGAAGGAGAAGAAAGAGAGCAAGAAATTGAAAACCTATCTGAAAAGGTAATGATGGAAAACTTTCCTAATCTGGGGAAAGAAATAAACATGCAAGTCCAGGAAGTATAAAGTTCCAAACAAGATGAATCCAAAGAGGTTCACGCCAAAACACATCATAATTAAAATCCAAAAGGTTAAAGACAAAGAGAGAATCTTAAAAGCAGCAAGATAAAAACAGTTAGTTACCTACAAGTGAGCAGAGTTCAAAACACTGATTATAAGGGTGCTCAATAAATATAGAGGAAGAGTAGATATCTTATCAGCTGACTTCTCAACAGATACATTTCAGGCCAGAAGGGATGACAAGAAACATTCAAAGCCACGAAAATCAAGAATCTACAATCAAGATTATTCTACCCAGCAAAGCTATCATTTAGAATTAAAGGACAAATAAAGGGCTTCCCAGATAACAAAAATCTAAAGAAGTTCATCACCACCAAAATTATATTACATGAAATGTTAAATGGTCTTTTTAAAGAAGAAGAAAAGATAAATAATACAAATAGATACATACCTATCAATAATTTAATGTAAAATAAATAAATAAATTTATTTTTATTTATTAAAATTAAAGCAGAACAGAAACAGATTCATAGATACAGAGAAAATTTTGATGGTTACCAGATGGGAGGGGGGATGAGGAGTTGAGTGGAAAAGGTGAAGGGATTAAGAAGTACAAATTGGTAGTAACAGAATAATCATGGGAATAAAGTACAGCATAGGGAATATAGTCAACACTATTCTCATAACTAATTCTCATTGTGTCAGATGGGTACAAGATGAATGGGATGACCACTTAATAAATTACATAATGTCTAATCACTTGGTTGTACACCTAAAACCAATATAATATTGTATGACAATTGTAATTAAAAAATAAAAATAATGCCTGACCAGTGTGGTTCAATGGTTGAGTGTCCATCTATAAATCAGGAGGTCACAGCTCAATTCCTTGTCAGGCCACATGCCCAGGTTTCAGGCTTGATCCCCAATAGAGGGAGTGCAGGAGGCATCTGATTGATGTTTCTCACCAATGTTTCTAACTCTCTCTTCCTCCCCATTCCTCACTGAAATCAGTAAAATATTTTTTAAAAATAAGAAAGTTATTTTTAAAAAAAGAAAACAATCATAAAGAAATTGCTTTGGAATAAGAGAACAGAGTTTCTTAGTAACATTTGGATTATTATTATTATTTTCCTGTCTATGAGCAAGTTTACATAAAGACTAATTTATCTCACCTTCTGACAGAATTTGAGGCTTTTGAAGGAATACTTTTGCAGTGGACTTCAAAGGCAGAATGAAAGAGGATCAATATTTTATTGACTTCTTGTATTTTGTGAATTCACATATAAAGAAATTAAGAATAGAAATGTCTACAACAGTAGGTATATTACGTTTTGCCTATGTGGTTAGGACAGAAAATCTCAGGCAAGTTGTGAATACGAAAGAGACAGAAAAAGATTGGGGAGAAGCAGAGAGAGAACCCTGAATTATCACTCTTATCCTGCTATAGGCAAATGACTAGCCCAGTGTCCACTGGCTGGACCATAACTGAACAAAATAGTGGATAATGAAAATCAGGTAATAAATGAGAAAGATGATCTTGCTCCAAATCCAATAGACTCTTCCTCGGCCACTGCATCATAGGTACTAATTTTTTTCTTATTTCTTAAGGAGGGAAGAGTAATTAATACCAAGTCTACTTTATAGTTAACCTTGTATATTAATAATACTTTTTTGAATTATATTATCTATCAAGAGGCTGTACACTGATTATTAGACAGTGTAGCTTTAGCAATTCCCTTGCTAAATTAATTTGTCCCCAAATTTTAAAAAAAGAAAGTTTTCAGGTAGAATTAATGCGTTAAATAATCCAGGTGGACTTAATTAGCAATTCGGGTACACGTAAAGAGTTCAACAAGGAATTGGCATCTCTTGTAGAAAGGAAGCCTCGCTATACTCTACCAACACCAGTGTTTGCAGTGGTGTGATCCATGGGACAGGTTCATTAGGTTGCCTGGAGTGCAGAATCCCACAGCTCAGCTTGGGGATTGAAGTCCTAGAATCTGTTTTTGTTTTAACATCACCACAGTGGTTCTCAGAAACTCAACAATTTCACAAATATGCTGGTTGAGGTTGAGAGGTTGTTACACTGAAGGACAAAGGCTGGTAAGGATCATGTTCGCTAGCCCCTAAATGGAGTCTCCTTGCCACTCCACTGCCTCTCCTGTCCTAACTCCTTGTACTTGCACAGCTTTTACTCTATAGTTCCAGATCTCTGATGTGTGTAGCCTCTCACATTCAGTCTCAGATCAAGCAAAAGCCGAAGAATAAAATCTACCTTCTTTTCTGAGCTTGTGGGTCAAGATGATCTATTGTGAGCAAATCCTGAATATGTTCTCCACAACATAGCTTCTCCATAGCCAGGAAAGATTGACATGTGTTTTCATTAAAACTTTCAGCTCACAGCTGGGAGAACTCTCCACAGAACATTAATACAGGAAAAGCCATTGTTGTGAGAAGAGCTAACCCATTCGTTGGCATAAAGCTGACACTGGATAAGCATAGAGAGCTAGATTTGGGCCTATTTGAGAAAGGGCCAAAATGCAGCCCCACCACAGAGGCTGGGACAGACACCAAGACTGAGATTTGAATGTTGCCCTTGCCCATGGCCAGCAGGACTACAGATTGGGCATGAGCTTTGGAACTGAATCACCACAATGTAAAATCCCTGAGATGCTAATATAAACTAAAGGCTCAAATCTGAAGACTCCAATGGACTTGGTTGAGGCAATTAAGAGACCATTCACATAGAGACGTGTGTGGGAGAAAAATCCCTCCAACTTCCTAAAGGTGTCCAGGGCTCTACCTAAGAAAGAATCGATCCCTCAGGAACCAAGAGATGACAGTGCTTTCAAAAGCAGTTAAAAATATGGATGGTTAAATATTCAAAGAAATAATGGAGGGAAGAACATTATTAAGTAAGAATGGAAGTTTATAAAGCCAGACCAACTTTAAATACTATTGAAATTATGGGAATGAAAATTTTTTAAATTTTATAGATTAAATAAAAATAAACTGGAATCAGAGAAAGGGAGAATTAGTTACATTTATCTTTTCCTTATCAAACATATATTCTATTTACACAGAAGTTTTCTGGGCAAAGAAAATAGCCATATAGAACTGGTGAGAAATGTTTATTGAAGGTTTAATATTTTTCTGTGCATATGGAACAACTGGAAGTATGGGGCTGAGTAAGGGTGGATGTGAATAAAGCATGGAAAAGAGAGTTATATTTTATTTTCAGATAATTGCACCTCCAATTCCATTATTATTTCTCTTGTAAAAGAAGCAGATTCATTTTGCCTGATGAATGTTAGTTTCATGTTTAACAAATAAGTAAATCAAGCTGTTTTGAATTCTCAAATGTATGTATATGTAAGTCTAAAAACTCAGTGCATTTATCCAAATATATAAAAAGTCAGGGGCCATCATGACCAAAACAATCAGATGGACGATTGAACAGCAGGTTGTGTGGGGCGACCACGCCGGCAGGGGTGGGAAGTTAGTGAGAATTGACCAAATGACTGAACAGAAAATTATGTGGGGTGACCAGGTTGGCAGGGGGCAGTTGGGTGTGACCAGGCCAGCAGGGGGGCAGTTAGGGGCAACCAGATTAGCGGGTGGGGGGGGACAGTTGGGGGCAACCAGGCTGGAAAAGGGGGCAGTTAGAGGCAATCAGGCAGGCAGGCAGGTGAGCAGTTAGGAGCCAGTGGTTCCAGATTGTGAGAGGGATGTGCAACTGCCAGTTTAGGCCTGATCCCCAGGACCGTGCCTACACCAGCAGTCAGACACCCCCCAAGGGGTCCCGGATTGGAGAGGATACAGGCTGGGCTGAGGAAACCCACCCCTCATGCATGAATTTTGTGCACCTGGCCTCTAGTAATTATATAACTATGTACACAAAAACTAGTCTTAGGTGAATTTTATTCAGGTTGCAATTTTTTAGAATAAAAATATGATATTTCAATATCAGCTTATTTGAAAGCAGTATCCCAATTTTGTCTCTAAAATTCAGATGACAGCCAATTTTGTTACTTCAAGTGAGAGTCCTTAAACTCTTTTATTACATGTGGTCATATTTATTCACAATAAGATGAACAAACAAGTAAATATCTGTCGCAAGACGTGGTTAGTTAGTGCTTACTGGAGGACACATCTTCATAGCTTTAACTTCCGAGTGTCTAGTGTGTCCTCTCCTGCCTCACAGCAAGCTCCATGCAGCCCTCAAGCAGGACAGTTTCTTTTTCATTAGTGCTGCTGCTTCAGCCTCTCAGCATGACTGGCTAGCGATATAATTTATTTTCACAGCTATCAGCAGCATGATTGCAATTGTGTGAAAATAAAATTTAGTTGGAAAAGCCTTTTATCAAGTTCTGGAGTGGAGTTTTGGACTAGTCCATTAGGGGGCAGTCACATACTGCTCACTGCAAAATGCTGCTCCGGACTTCTTTGATGACTGCATTTTTCAAGGTTAGCAAATTGCTTGAATAAGTAACAATTGGTAGTTACCAAGTAGTGTTCTCCATACTTCATGTTTAATTTCCCATATAAGTCCATGTTTTTTATTTGTAATATTGCCCATAATTAGTCCACACCAAAAAGTTATTTTTGGTGGTAGCTTGCAGCTGGTTAGCAAGCATACCCAATGAATAAATTGACAATAAAGTACATGTTAGAAAACGATAAGATATTTTATCTTTACTTATCAATTAGTGTCTAGAGCTTAAGATAGTGGACATTGTTCATTCTTTAGGCACTCAAGGGTGATCATGCCAGAAGTATTGGGGTGGGGGAAATAATCATATAAGTTCTACCTTTTCCTTTTGTTTAGGTCTAGTCTAAAAATCTATCAGAAATATTTATTTAAATGTAGGATTACATAAATTTAAAATACTTACATTTGCTTATTAAGTAGTTTTACTGCTTTAACTGCCCATAATTTTACTATGAGAAAGTAAAAAGTTTTGCTAATTATATATCGAATTACTACTGTATTTATATAAGGAGTGAGATATCAAAGCATTGATTAACATGCCTTGAAAATAAATAATTTTAAATACAAAGGTTTAAGTTAGCAATCAAAAGTAATGTAAAGTTAGAAAGTAAAATTTTCCAGGGGATTACAATTAATTAATACTTATCAGTTTGGTACTATGAATCTGAAATATGACATTTACTTAGATATTAAAAATATCATCTGTTTAAAATTTCTTTTTCTCTTTTTTTTAAAGAATACAGTTTAATAAATCTTCAGACATTATTTTAGTAATAGATGTCTTCATCTCACAAAGACTTTGTTTTTCTAAGCAAAATCAGACACTTTACCAGAAGTAATAGCAGTATTATAGTAAAACTGGTTAACTATAGTTAGTTCCTGTACAAGAATTTTTAAGGGCACAAATAACCTCTACAAAGTGTATTGAATTCAAGAAGCTACCTTTAAACTGCTTATTCTTTAAAAATCGTAAAAAATTGAATATTGTAAATGAACATAGGACATGAACTTCTGAGGGAAGACCTTAATTCAAAGAAATAGACAGCTTTCCTCAACTGTATTTTATACAAAATGAGTTCATATATTTTTCTCCTTAGATAACATAAGTTTTCATGGAAGAAAGATGAAAACCCAAAATAAAAATTGTGCTAAGTGTATTAAAGTAATGCTTTAAAATAATTTGAAACAGTTTTATTATTTAAAATTCAAGCTAAAACGTAAATGGTTTTGTTGGAAGTTCTTGAATAATCTCTCATAAATACTGTATTTTATTTCAAGATTAATAATATTCAGTTGACTTAATTTACTAAAATTGAATATTTTAAAAACTTAAAACAAATTTCTCAGAAAATAAAAATAATTTCAAATTCTAACTTGTATTCTTTTTATAAAAAGTCTCAATGAAATTATAAACTTAAATAGATTTTGGAATAGTAATAATAAATCCAATATGCATTGAGTATGATGAATAGATTATGTATTTACAAGTATACAAGCTTATAATAAAACAAATATATGTATTTTAAACCAGATGAAAAATTAAATGTTATTTTTCTCAGCTTTACAATAAAAATACCACTAACTTGAAAATTAGCAGTTAGGCTGAAATAAAAATGTTAAACAGAAAAGAAAATTATCTAAATGTGTATTCTTTTGTATGTTTTTAATGATTTTATTTTAAATAGGTTTGCTCTTTGGGAAAGATAATGATTTTTTATTTGTCTGTGACTTTGCAATTCTCAATGTAACTACATTTACACAAAACAAAACAACTAACAATTACATAAATGTTATAAACACATTACAGCAGGTTGAAAGTTCGTAAGACAAAATTTTAACTTGTTATTCATCTGTTTTCACATATTAAATTTTTTCTCCGTTATAGTTGATATATTTAACATTGCTTTTAAAATATATTATATCTACAATTTTAATAATATAAAAGACAAGCTTCCTGAAAAATTTGTTGCACCTATAAATTGCTAGAATGAGACTCTAAGCAGTTAGAGACAGTGACAATGAAAATGACAATGCAGACTGGAGGGCTGTTATCAAACACTGCAATGAATCTATTACAAATATGATAAAACTGGATAGAAATGTTATTTTTTTTTTTTTGGAATTGCACTCATGTAAACGAGAAAACAGCAGCCTTACCTTTGACATATATCAAAACGATGAAAAGAAGTAGAAGGAACATTGCAATCAATCTGCAGTTGAAGAAATGCTTTATACCAGAATAATAGGAATAGGTTTACAGCAATTGAGTTATTAGATGTGTCCTCCTTATAGCTCAGAAGGAGTAACTTCGGTGCCTCCCAATGGACTGAGCATGCTCACTTCACTGGCACAAGGGGAGACGGTGTTTTGTCACAATGCAGCCTATCTTCATTTTTTTTTTCATTTTAATTTAAATATTCAGTTGTATTCTTGGTCATTATTTCATAATAGTATTCTACAGAGAGACATAGATAAGACTTTGGTATTCTTAGATAAGAAACATTTTATTTAAAAAAATCACTTTATTTTTTCTTCCTCCAAGCACATAGTTCAGTTTAAAATCCAAATGTAAACAGAGGTTCTTAAAATATAAAGGGATATAGATTTACAATGAATAGGTGGTGAAACCCTCTGTAAGTGTATTTTCATGCAATAAACAACTGACACAAAGCTACTCCTGGCAAATACACTTCTATTCAAATTCACTTAAATGTTTTCAAATGACAAAGATAGTAATAATTAAAATACATGGACTTGTGTTTAATATTTTCTTACTGTAAGACATTTCCACAATATTATAAACTTCCTGAACTTTCTCTGTGATCATGTTCTTTTTTTAAAGTGAGAAGCTTCATTCTGGGCTTTCAATTCCATGTTGCACACCTATTAGAAAACTTGAATCTTAATTTAGTTCTTACATCCTGAAAGCAGCTTCTGAAACAGCGTAGTGCAAGTTAAAGTACAGAAAGGGACTTATGGTTGTAGAATTCAACCGGTCCTGGTATAATCATAAAAACTTCTATAAAAGGACACTGTAGAATTTCATTGTCAGAGCACATATTTTACCAATTGTGAAATGTCTATTTAGACACATAAAACAGGATGTAGTTCTGATCTGAACAGTGAATTTTGTAAGTGAATGTTACAGATTCTCTTATGTTTTTATTAGCCGTTTTGTAACAACCTTGTTGGACAAACTCTCCTGTGATGACGGACTTTATCATCACAAATCATAGGAGACAGGGTTTTCATTGTCCTTTCTTTCATTCCAAACTTTGATGGAATAAGGACTAAATGGAATTTTAAATAGAAAATATTTTATTTATCACGTAATATAGTTAGTTCTTTTCTCTTTTAAGAAGTGAGTTAAATTCTTCAAGACTCTTTCCAGATACATTTAGATGTGTTCTCATCTTATTTTTCAAACCAAAAGAGAGCAACAAAGAGAATCACTTTAAAAATCAAAAGGGTGAGAAGAAATATTTCAAGATTTTTTTTTACATTTCAAACACCTTTTCTTTCTTTCTTCACTAACCTCCAAATCTTTTAGATAAAAATTGCCTTACTTTGCCTTAAAAAATATCAGGGTGATGAGTTTTTCTTACATTTTGTGTTCTGCTGCCAAGATGACAGATTCTGGTTCCTGGTCCTGAAACTTTTGAGCATGATTTTTTAAGGGCCATTAAATACTATGAACAGCATGCCACAACTTTATTAGAAGTTAAAATATATGTTCTGTGAAAATATAATTTTTAGAGGAAGAAGAAAGGTCAAGATTTCAAAGAAGTTAGTTTGGATGTTTTTGTATTAAGCATTAGAAATAGTTTTATTTTTATTGTTATTTACTTATTTATTTATTTGTTTATTTATTTATTTTACACCCTGGATTTTATTGAGTAGTTACAGTAGCGTTCTTGCGCTGGCTCACATGCATATGGCCAGCTGGGGCCCAGGTGGCTCTTTGCAAAGCTGCAGTACAAGCTAAGGAAGTCGAACAGGTCAGGACCCTTTTAGCCTTCTCAAGCCTCAGGCCAAGTTTTCAGCAGTGCTAGTCTCTTCGGCATGATTAGGGGCACTATCAGAGAAACATCACATGGGCACACAGCTGGGCACCCACACTCTGCTTCAGATGCATCCACCCCCCACTCCCAATTCAACTCTTGCCACATTGTAAGAGACATTCTTACCAGGATTTCTTCTTGGAAACATGGGGAGGTGGGAGGGGAGAATAGTAAC
Source organism: Murina feae (assembly GCA_004026665.1). Taxonomy (NCBI): domain Eukaryota; kingdom Metazoa; phylum Chordata; class Mammalia; order Chiroptera; family Vespertilionidae; genus Murina; species Murina feae. Next base: position 25,937 of record PVJC01003160.1, read on the forward strand.
AGGGGCTCTGGCAAGCAGGTCTGCTTGTCTGGGTGCCTACAGTAAAGAACCCTTGAGGCAGGCAACTTGGCCTGGAGGAAAGCATGCACTGCAGGTCCCCCTTCTCTAGGGACCAAAAGCAAGGAACAGAAGCAAAGCGAAACCCCTGTCATCCTACCCACCTTCTGATAATCTGTAGATGATGACCTAAGGAAATAAGCTTACATTTAAAATTAGAGGATAATTTGGAGCATATACACTATTTACAGGACACCCTGCAAGGGGCAGGGAAGGTGAAACTGCTGGGCACAATACAAACAGTTCTGGGAGTTCCTGATCTCTTTTCGTCCTTGTTTCTGCTATGCCCACCCTTTAGCTCTTGCTGGGGGACTGAGGAATCAGATTCTCTAGGGGAGCATAGGGTAGCACAGAGTTCAGATGCCAGGGCCTCGAGGCTTATAGAGGGCCCAGTGGTGACCTGGTGTGATGTCTGCCTTGGCATAACAAGGTGGGGCTAGAGGGCGGACAGTCCCTGCTTGCTGTCCTTACTCAGACCTTGGACGACCCAACGTGGACAGCTTGAGCAGCAAGAGTGAGGTGAGGTCTCTAGCGCAGCTCCGGCATGAGCTGAGCCCAGCTGATGTTGTCAGGGCCCAGCAGGTCCTCCCCCAGGCCAGGGAAGCTGATGTCCAGCAGCATCTTGCTCAGGCTGTCATTCATTGTGTCCAGAACCAGGCCTTCTGTCAGGGAACGGTTGGCTGGAAAACTGGCAACCTGTGGCTCCCCGACCATAGCGTAGCCTGGCTTGGGGACTTCCATTTCTGAGGGGGAACAGCTACTAAAGGGGTCAGAGCCAAGGTCAAAGGGCTCAGAATTGAGGAGTTCTTGGGGTGAGTCAAAGAGGGTGATACTTTTCAGTGGAGTGGTACTGAAATCTGTAAGCCCCAGGGAGTCAGATAGGGGACCAAAGATACTCTGAGGGGTTCGTACTGGGCTGAACTCTAACCCCCCAACTTTGGCTGGGGGTGTAAGCCTCCAGGATTCGGGGCTCAAAGGAAGGACAGATTTGCTCGGGGTAGAGGAGATGGGCAGCGTCTCCTTAATGGGTGTCTTAAAAGGTCCTCCCTCCTCCTGGGAGTAGCCAAGCTGGGAGGCAGGCACAGAGGGCTCTGAAGGGAGAGTGAGCTCTGTGGCTGGCCTTGAAGTCCCAGGGGCCTCTGAGAAGAGCAGCTCGGGCTCATCCACACAGGGAGGCAGCAGGTGCTGTTTCTTTTGAGACCGGCTCATCTCCCTCCCCTCCCTTTGTTTAATCACCAGCATTTCAGACACACACCGGGTTGAGGACCTGAGCGCACTGTAGGACTTCTTGGATCCTGGAGTGGGGGAGTGAGGGGAGTCCTCCTCCCAGGACTGAGATAGCTCCTCTTTGACAGATGGGCACGGCGAGGGCCACTCTATAAGGGGAGGACTCTCCACCTTGATGGGCCTCCCCAAGTGTGGTATTGCCTGCCCGGGCTGTATTTCTTCCTCCTTGATGGACAGAACTGGAAGCAGAGGAGACAGCCCTTCTCCAAGCAGGAGTTTCTCCTCTTTCATGGGCCCTGAAGTGGGCAAAGGAGCGACCCCTCATCAGCTTGCGGCACCTAGGGGGCAATACGGACTCGCTTGCTGTGGCAGGCAAGCTCTGGGCTCATGAATGAAGCTGCCAGGGGCAATGGCTCCTTTACTAAGGGCTGTAACACCAGTGGCTAGTTCACTGGGAACCGAATGGGTACCAGGTATGAGCTGACCTGGGGTAGCAATGGCCTCATCTTCTGCCGTGCGCCCAGTGGGAGTGCAGTTTTGATGGTCACATTCCGGTGGAACTCAAGATTGGGTCGTTTCTGCTGCTTACACACCTGGTCCAAGGTCACTGGGGTAAATGGTCCAGAAGGAGACCTTGCCATTGGCAGACGTCTCTCAAACAAACATGACATGAAGAGAAAGGTTATGGCGAATGGAATTCTTCCAGCCTGGCTTTGCTATATGCTTAAAATAGGGGAATGGTCCTCAATCCATGTGTACATGTCTTTCAAGGTCATGCGCTTCTTCTCCATATTGTTGATGGCAAATTGTATCATGGCCACATAAGAGTACGGCGGCCACTCAGACACGGAGTCCTGCCGGGTGTTGATCCTCCTGGGAGCTCCTCAACCTTAACCTGCCTCGGCTTCAAGTGCTGATTTTCCTTTCCTTCCATTTCTTGCTTGGTGCTGCAGGAGCCCAGGCCATCAGAACTCATCTTTCCCAGCCACTGGATGTTGGTTAAGCCGGTGTGAAGAGTGCAGCCTGCTGCCTTACCGCCAGCACAGTTCTCCCATCTCTGCCCGAGAAGGGTTCCAGGTAGTCTAGGAAGATTCCCATCCGTAGCTTTAGGTTTTGGTCCTGGGGTCCTGGTGATCCCTTCCTCTTAGAATCATTGCTGGTTTGGGCTTGAGGTTGAGGTTCTGGAAAGTGTGTAGGAGCTCCCCCACAGCTAATGAGGATGAATTTGTTGGGCCCATTGCTGCCACTCTCTTTTCCCTTGACGGTCAATGCTATGATGATGCTCTGGATATTGGCATTGTTGGGGAAGGCCACCATTTGGGTGTTGGGCATAGTGGGGTGGTTAATAATCTTGATCCCAACCGGAAACTTGCAAGAGGTAGACTCTGCCACCTCATTGGTGGCCTGTGCTTGACCAGGCTCTTGTTGGGCAGGAAGCCTTTTAGGCTCCTCCTCTGAGGTTTCACCTGGGGCATTTTGAACAGGTGAGGGAGCTTCCGTCTTTTGAAAATCAGTGGCTGATGGGGGCTGGTTTTCATTATGAATCTATATTTTCACTCTCCATTGAGAATCACAAGAATGGACCCTGGAAAGTGCAAGGAACAGCAGGATGTCAGAGATCAACTGACTGACTGCAGTCACTGTCGCCACTGGGCTGTGGCTCCTAGGCTAGGATGGGCTCCAGGCTCCCACAACCTGGGGCTGATCCGGGGCGCCGGATCCACAGCGATGTGGGAGGCGTGGGGAATCCCAGGGAATTCCGGGAGGGTAGAGAGTCCAGGGGCCGGGGGTGGGGTCGGGCACCCTAGAAATAGTTTTAAATTACTAAAAGGTTGAATCATCATCTCTTTGTCAGGCTTTTCAAAATTACTTTGAAAAAAATAACACAAAAAGTTCAGAACTTAATAATTATAAATAACAATTAAGAACATCTTTGGGTTATTACTGGTTTCTAAAGGCAGAAAGTGCAAGGTTCAAAACCTGTTTTATTTAATATATTTTACCTTTGATTGATCTAGTGTGAATCTGCAGCCTTTTGAATTAAGCTGAAATGACTGAAAGGTGCACAAAAAGACAATGTATGTGTTTAAATAAGGATGAACACATTTACTTTTTTCTTAGAGACATGGTGGGAAAGGAAGCTCCAGAGAGTGTCTCATACAGAGCTGGGCAGGAGACTTGTATAAACTGATTCATCCCTGGTTATTAACATCAGATTCATGCAAATTTTTTTTAATGATCCTTGTCTGCACCAACTCGTATCTTTCTTCCAGTCTTCTGTGGGTAGTACTCAGACTTTTGGCAATAATCATATAAAAGCTCACATTAATACAGTATTTACTATATGCGTAATCTAATCTAATAAAAGAGTAATATGCAAATTGACCCTCACTCCATTATACCCAAGCCATGCCCACCAGCCAATCAGAGTGACTGTATGCAAATTAATATGGTGGCCAACAGCCACAGAGCTAGAGCAAGCAGGAGGCCAGCGATGGAGGAAACTGCCTGCCTAGACCAGCTGGGCCTCTGCTCAAGGCAACAATGTTTCAATTATAGAAGCCACAGAGCTGAAGCAAACAGGAAACTTCATTGTCTGCCTAGGTCTCCACTCAAAGCAACAAAGTTTCAATTATAGAAGATAAATAAACCCCAGAAACCTGATTCCAGCCAGCCTCGCTGGAATGTTGAGTCAATGGGAGCTGTGGGAAGCCTGAAAATGGCCCTCAGCCCCTCACCCAGGCTGGCCACACCCTCATGGGGTGAGGCCCCACTGGGGGGGTTGGACAGCCAGCAAACAACCATCAGCCCCTCACCCAGGCTGGCCAGGCACGCCAGCAGGTGGACATCTCCCAAGGGGTCACAGACTGTGAGAGGGCACAGGCCAGGCTGAGGTGCACCAGGCCCCTAGTTCAACATAATTCTGGCAAATTCTAGGAAGTTTATTAACTGAAAGTACTAATTACTTGGCTCTAGGTGTTGGGGTAGGGCATTTTCTTAGCTTCTCCTGTAATGTTTATTCACCTTAGAAGCCATTGTTATCTATAAAGTTCTAAAACTCACAACATAATTTATTTAAATATGATCAGAAAACCCGATTTTAACACATTTTCAAAATTGTGTTTGTTTTTCATATGGACCATAATTCTCTAACTTTCTAAATTAATGTTTGCAGTCAAGATATTTACTCAATAGTCACTCTGCTTAATTCCAGTATAGGCTTGTAAACACCTCTCATTTCTACAATCAAACTAATTTTTTGTTTGTTTTTTATCACAACCTGATCCATTAGCTTTTTTGTATCACTTTTTGTTTTGAGGGGAAAAAACCATGCTATTCAATGAACGAATTATATTAATAGATATATTCTCTCCTCAAAAAGAGAAATTATCCCATATAATAAAGAGGTAATATGCAAATTGACCCTCACGCCCTCACATGACAAGATGGCCACCCCTACATTGTCACAAGATGGCCAGCAGGGGAAAGCAGTTGCAGGGATTGGGCCAGCAAGGGGGGGGGGGAAGTTGGGGGCAATAAGGCTGGCAGGGAAGCAGTTAGTGGATGATCAGGCTGGCAGGCAGAAGTAGTTAAGGGCAATCAGGCAGATAAGCAGGTGAATGGTTAGGAGCCAGCAGTCCTGGATTGTGAGAGGAATGTCTGACTGCTGACTTAGGCCTGATCTAAACTGACAGTCAGACATCCCCTGAGGGTCCTCATATTGGAGAGGGTGCAGGCTGGGATGAGGAACACCCCCTTCCAGTGCATGAATTTTGTGCACCGGTCCTCTAGTAGAATAATAAATATCAGAATCTCAAACTCGTGATAGCAGGCCAACAATGGCAATGCTCACTTGAGTGTCTCTCTACCATAAATGAAGTTATAGCAAAATTTTAGTAATTCACCTATCCTACAATTCTTAGCCTTTCTATTTGACATTATATCATGAACTCATCATTAAATATGATTAATATTTTGAGTAACTTTCTCAGCAGTGGTAACAGGTTTATTTGCATCCTATAGGCAGAGCAAACCTAACTGAATCACATGGTCCCAGGAGCATAGTGCATAGTCAATTAGCAAACCAGTTCTGATATAGGGTCCATTATAAACAAGAAAGTCTAACTTAATTGTTCTAACTCTGATGTTCTACATTTAAAATAATTTAAATCATGCTCCATTTCTCTGGGAATTTCAATTCTTGGAAAACTCAAGGATAAGAAGTATAGCTATAAACTCAGAGTATGAAACATCACTGAGACATCTACTATTAGCAGCATATTGATTAGATGCTTTGAAAGGCCTTCTTGCTTGAAAAGGATAGCTCCAGCATAAAACAATTTTCACTGTGTCTCTGGAGTCTTTGAAATGAGAGGAATTAATTCTAAAGAGATAACATGAGACAAAACTAAAACAAAATGCTGAATGGCAATGGAGAACAGTAAACAAATATATGTCAAATTAATTAGAATTAGGGGGTGGGGAAGAATAGTGAGAATAAAGAAGAGACAATATCTGAGGACATAATGACTAAATTTTCTATAAATGATGAAATGTAAAATTTATATGTAGGGAAAAATATATAGTACATAGTACACATAAAAATAAATCCACACTTGGACATTTTATATTGAAATGACATAATATCAAATATGCAGAGAAAGCTTTCAAAGGAACAGATAAAAAACACAGATCACTCAGAAAGGGAAAATTTAAATACTAGCAGACTTCTCAAGAATAAGGAAGCCAGGGGAAATGCAATAGCACTTGGCATTCTGAGAGAAAATAACTGGCATTTAAAAATTATGTACCCAGGAAAACTATCTTTTTAAAAGGTATATAAAATGAAGTAAAGTAAAAAATTTAAAAAAGAAAGTTGAAGAAGAACCAAAATAAAAGGTGTGGATAAAGAGTTCAGTGGTATTTCATGGGAGGGAACAATCTGTTTTAGTTGAAGAACATTAAAAAAAAGTGAAGCTCCATCCACCTTAAAGAACAGATCAGCCAAGGGACTTTTGTGTGAGCATTTAAGCATAACCAATGGACACAAAACACTGGGGGGTAGGGGAGGCTGGGGGAAGGGCAGGGGGAAAAAGAGATATATGTACTAATCTTTGTAAAGCTTTATGTAATTTTAAAAAATGTAAAAAAAAATAAAAATAAAAATAAAAATAAAATAAAATATAAGAATCTAAAAAAAAAAAAAGAATGAATTGAGAGATTAAGAGAAGTAAAAAAAAAAAAAAAAGTAATGCCAATTGCTCTCAAAGTTGTATGAAGACCAGAACCAGGAGAGATACTCCACAGGCATCTTGGAGATATGGTGGTAGATTTAATTACTGCTCCCAATTATTTCACTCCCTAAAAAAAGGTTATGCATGCCAATTCTTGCTGTGTGACTTGCCAGTGCCATGAGACTAATTTGGACAAAATGAATGTATAGCATGTGCCATGTTCCAGCAGAGACTTTATTTTTTTTATTCTTTATTGTTTAAAGTATTATATATGGCTCCTCCTGCCTCCCCCACTGACCTCTTCCCCACCATTCCCACCTCCCAACACATGCCCTCACCCGCCACTGTCTGTGTCCATTGGTTATGCTTATATGCATGCATACAAGTCCTTTGGTTGATCTCTTATACCCCCTTTTCTCCCCAACAATACCCCTGCCTTCCCTCTGAGGTTTCATGGTCTGTTTAATGCTTCTATCTCTCTGGATCGATTTTTGTTCATCAGTTTATGTTGTTCACTAAATTCCACAAATGAGTGAGATCATGTGATATTTATCTTTCTCCGACTGGCTTATTTTGCTTAGCATAATGCTCTCCAGGTCCACCCATGCTATTGCAAATAGGAAGAGTTCTTTGGTTTTTATAGCAGCATAATGTTCCATTGTATAGATATACCATAGTTTTTTAATTCACTCATCTGTTGATGGACGGGCACTTAGGCTGCTTCCAAATCTTAACTATTATAATTTGTGCTGCTATGAACATAGGGGTGCATATATCCTTTCTGATTGGTGTTTCTGATTTCTTGGGATATATTCCTAGAAGTGAGATTACTAGGCAAATGTGAGTTTCACTTTTAATTGTTTGAGGAAACTCTATAGTGTTTTCCACAGTGGCTTCACCAGTCTGCGTTCCCACCAGCAGTGCAGAATTCCTTTTTCTCCACATCCTTGACAGCAATTGTTGTTTGTTGATTTGTTCCCTTGTTGATGATAGTCATTCTGATAATTGTGAGATGGTACCCCATTGTTATTTAATTTGCATCTTTTGGATGATTAGCGACTTTGAGCATGTTTTCATTTGTCTCTTGGCCTTCTGTATGTCCACTTTTGAAAAGTATCTATTTAGGTCCTTGGCCCATTTTTTGATTGGACTGTTTATCTTCCTTTTTGTTAAGATGTATGAGTTCCCTATAAATTTTGGAGAATAAACCCTTACAAGACACAACATTGGCAAATATGTTCTCCCATGCAGTGGACTTACTTGTTGTTTTGTTGATGGTTTCTTTTACTGTGCAGAAACTTTTTATTTTGATGCAGTCCCATTTGTTTATTTTCTTCTTAGTTTCCATTATCCTTGGTAAAAATATTGCTACAACATATGTCTGATATTTTGATGCCTACAGATTCTTCTAAGATTTTTATGATTTCCCATCTTATTTTTAATCTTTTATCTATTTTGAGTTTATTTTTGTGTATGGTGTAAGTTGATGGTCTAGTTTCATTTTTTGCATGTATCTGTCCAATTTTCCCAGCACCATTTATAGAAGAGACTGTGCTGATTCCATTGTATGCTCTTGCCTCCTTTGTCAAATATTAATTGAGCATAATGGCTTGAGTCAATTTCCAGGTTCTCTGTTCTGTTCCATTGGTCTATATGTCTGTTCTTGTGCCAGTACCAGGCAGTTTTGAGAATAGTAACTTCGTAATATAGCTTGATATCTATCTGGTGTTGTGATCCCTTCAATTTTGCTCTTCTTTCCCAGGATTCCTGTGGCTATTTGGGGTCTTTTTTTAATTTTAAATTAATTTTTGGAGACTTTGTCCTAGGTCTGTGAAAATATATTATTGGTATTTTAATGGGGATTGCATTGAATCTGTAAATTGCTTTGGGTAGTATGGACATTTTAATGATGATGAGTCTACCAATCCACGAACATGGTATATTCTTCCATTTGTTTATGTCTTCCCCTTTCCTCTTTTTTCAACATCCTATAGTTTTCTGAATACAGGTCTTTTATCTCCTTAGTTACATTTATTCCTAAGTAGCTTTGTTTTTTTGTTGCAATGGTAAATGAGGTGTTTCTTTAGTTTCTATGTGAGTTTATTGTCTAGCTAATATAATAAAAGAGTAATATGCAAATTGACCATTACCTGAGACACCTAAGCCATGTCCACCAGCCAATCAGAGCGCTGCATGCAAATTAACCCAGCCAAGATGGAGACCAGCAGCTACGGAGCTAGAGCAAACCAGAGGTTTCTGCTGCAACTGCCTGCCTAGGCTGGCTGAGCCTCTGCGCACGGTCACGCCCACCAGCCAAGCCATGCCTCCCAGCCAATCAGAGCGGCTGTATGCAAATTAACCCAGCCAAGATGGAGGCCAGCAGCCATGGAGCCAGAGCAAACCAGAAGCTTCTGTTGCAACTGCCTGCCTAGGCTGGCTGAGCCTCTGCTCACGGCCACGCCCACCAGCCAATCAGAGCAGCTGTATGCAAGTTAACCCAGCCAAGATGGAGGCCAGCAGCCATGGAGCTAGAGCAAACCAGAGGACTCTGTTGCAACTGCCTGCCTAGGCTGGCTGAGCTTCTGCTCACGGCCAGGCCCACCAGCCAATCAGAGTGGCTGTATGCAAATTAACCCAGCCAATATGGAGGCTAGCAGGGCGGCTCTGCACTGGGAGCCTCCGCGGCCGGCACAGCTGTGCCAGGTGTGTCAGCTCAGTGTTGGGGGAGGTCCAGCCTGGGGCCTCCTCGGGGCATCCAGGAGTGCCTGTCCCAGGTCCACTGCCTGGCTCCATCCCCTGAGGGCCTCCCCGGGGCATGCGGGAGCGTGGGGGCCTCTGCATGGTGTTCAGGAGCAGCCATCCTGGGTCTGTTGCCTGGCTTTGCCCCCCCTCCCAGGGGCCTCCTTGGGACATCCAGGAGTGGCCGTCCTGGGTCAGCTGCCTGGCTCCGTCCCGGGGGCTTCCGTGGGGCATCCAGGAATGCCTGTCCTGGGTCTGCTGCCTGGCTCTGCCCCAGGGGCCTCCTCGGGGCATGCAGAAGTGTCTGCTGCACAGTGTGGAGAATCCAAAGCCAGTCTGCTGCCCAGCTCCACCCTGGGTGTGTTTGCTCAGCAGCAGGGCCCCACCGAGGGAGCCTGCACCAGTGTCAGCCCCTGGCTCGCCACCCAGCTCTGCGCCAGATGTGTCCCCTCAGTGGTGGGGGCCCACCAGGCGTGTGCGATTGTGGGCCCTCCAGTGGGAAATGTCCAGGCCTGCGCTCACCAGCCCCCCCACCCCCCAGTACATGAACCCTGAAAGGGCTGTGGGCAGCCTGAAAATGGCCCCCAGACCCTCACCCAGGCTGGCCAGGCATGCCAGCAGGTGGACATCTCCCCTGAGGTGTCCCAGACTGCAAAAGGACACAGGCTGGGCTGAGGGACCCCCGCCCCCCGAGTGCACAAATTTTTGTGCACCGGGTCCCTAGTATATATATAAAGAGGCAGGGTCCATAACATCCAAAATGACCTAAGGCTCGACCAACCAGAAGTTAGTGGTGGGTTGCCGTGGCGACCCAGCATGGATTGCTACCACTGTGGGTGCCCTGACCCAACACTGACTGTTGAGGGGGCTGTGGATTAGGCCCCAGAGAGAAGCTGGGAGAGAGAAGCAGGGTCTAATCCATAGCGTCCATGATCAGATGATCAGAACTTGCCTTTCTCTTTCTTTCCAGGCCTGGCCAGCAGGCACACCTCTCTTTTCCTCTGGCCTCCACTGGGGCTGCTGATCAGCCCTACCACTCTGATCAGGCCCATTTATAGGTCCAAAGATGCTGACTGGCATGGAAACCATCAAATCAGAACTAAATATGGGTGAAGTGTGAGGAGCCAATGGCTGCCTAGGAGACAGAGCTTTTGATACTGACTTGCATAGAAACCAACCAATCAGAACCAAATCTGAGTGAACTGTGAAGTCAGAACCCAAGGTGGGGGCTGAGGAGGAGTTTTAAAGGCAACAGCTGTTTAGTGTAAGGTGTAAGAAAGCAGTTCAATTTTTTAATGACTGTTTTGGCAGTATAGTGCATATGGCTGGCTATCAGTCCAGATATAGGGATTATGTATTTTTGTCTGCCAAAAGCATCTTGCTCCTGCTGAAAAAGGCTTTTCACCCCATTTAAGCAATCGTATTCTATATAGTCAATCTATACTACTAAAAGGGTAATATGCTAATTAGACCAGGTCAACCAGCCATCTTCAGACATCTGACTTCCTTGCGGACAAAGCCATGGTGGTGGGGGCCAAGACAGAGGCTGTTAGAGGTGATCAGGCTGGCAGGGAGGGAAATTGGGGGCACGATCAGGCTGGCAGAGAAGGGAAATTAGGGGCAATCAGGTAGGCAAGCAGAGGCAGTTAGGGGCAATCAGGCAGGCAGGTAGAGAGGTTAGGGGTGATCAGGCAGGCAGACAGAGGGGTTAGGGGCAATCAGGCAGGCAGGTAGGTGAGCAGTTAGGAGCCAGTGGTCCTAGATTGCAAGAGGGATGCGTCTGTGGGATTGGGCCTAAACTGGTGGTCAGACACATCCCCCAAGGGGGCCTCAATTGGAGAGGGTGCAGGCTGAGCTGAGAGAACCCCCTTCCCGTGCACAAATTTCATACACCGGGCCTCTAGTGGACATATAAAAAGCCATAGATTTTATTTTGTATCCTGCTACATTATTAAATTCATTTATTAAGTCTAGTAGTTTTTTTACGGAGTCTTTAGGGTTTTCTATGTACACTATCATGTCATCTGCAATTAATGACAGTTTTACCTCTTTTTTTCCAATTTGGATGCCTTTTATTTCTTCTACTTGTCTGATTGCTATGGCTAGCATTTCCAATACTATGTCAAACAGGAATGGTGAGAGTGGGCATCCCTGTCTTGTCCCTGTTCTTAGGGGACTTAGTTTTAGTTTTTTTCCCATTGAGTATGGTGTTGGGTGTCAATTTGTCACATAAAGCTTTTATTATGTTGAAGTATGGTCCCTCTATTCCCACTTTGCTGCATTTTTATCAAGAAAGGGTGTTGAATTTTGTCAAATGCTTTTTCTGCATCAATTGATATGATTGTGTGAATTTTATCTCTCAATTTGTTTATGTGATGTATCACATTTATTTATTTGTGGATATTATACCAGCTTTGCATCCCTGGAATAAATCCCAGTTGGTTATGATGTATGATCTTTCTAATGTAATGCTGGATCTGATTTCCTAGAATATTGTTGAGGATTTTATAATCTATGTTCATCAGATATATTGGCTTGTAAATCTCTTTCTTTGTAGTGTCTTTATCTGGTTTCAGATTAGGGTAATGCTAGCTTCACAGAAAGAAGTTGTAAGTGTTCCTTCCTCTTATATTTTTTTGAATATCCTGAGGAGGGTAGGTTTTAGTTCTTCTTTGAATGTTTGGTAAATCTCTGCTGTGAAGCTGACTGGCCCAGGGCTTTTGTTTGCTGGAAATTTTTTATTACTGCTTCAATTTCCTCCATAGTGAACAGCCTATTCATATTTTTTATTCTTCCTGATTGAGTTTAGGAACATGGATTTTTCTAGGAATATGTCCATTTCTTCTAGGTTGTCCAGTTTGTTGGAATAGTTATTCATAGTATTATTATTATTAATTTTTACAATCCTTTGTATTTCTGTGGGGTCAATTGTTACTTCCCCTTTTTTCATTTCTGATTTTGTTTATTAGGGTCCTCTCTTTTTGCTTCTTGATGAACCTGGCTAGATTCATCAATCTTGTTTATCCTTTCAAAGAACCAGTTCTTGGTGTTATTGATGTTTTGTATTCTTTTCATTCTGTATGTCATTTATTTCCACTCTGATATTTATTATTTCCTTCTGCTTAATCTGGATTTTCTTGTTGCTCTCTTTATAATTCTTTAACTCATGGGGTTAGATAATTTATTACCAGTTTTTTGGGTTTTTTTTGAGGTAGGCCTGTAATGCTCTCAAGACTGCTTTCACTGTGTTCCATAGATTTTTGATTGTTGCATTTTCATTGTCATTTGTTTCCAGGATGATTTTTCTTTCTTCTTTGAACTTTTGGTAACCAAATATTTGTTTAATCACATGTTATTTAGCCTCCAAGTGTTTTATTTTTTATTACTTTTATTGTAGTTGATTTTTAATTTTATGGCATTGTGATCTGAGAAGATACTTGATATGATTTCAATCTTCTTGAATTTGTAGACTTAACCTGTGTCCTAATATGTGCTCTATCTTTGAAAATGTCCCACATGCACTTGAGAAGAATGTATATTTTGTAGCTTACAGGTGAAATGTTCCAAGATGTCAATTAAGTTCATCTGACCTAGTGAGTCATTTAGGATTGCTGTTTCCTTGTTGATGTTTGATCTAGAAGACTTGTCCAGTTATGTTAATAGGGCATTAAAGTCTCCTACTGTGATTGCATTGCTTTCTTTTACTCCTTTGATATCATTCAGAAGTCTTTTTATGTATTTCAGTGCTCCTGAATTGTGTGCATATATGTTTACCAGAGTTATAACCTCTTGTTGTATTGATCCCTTTAGTATTAAGAAGTGGCCTTTCTTATCTCTTGGCCTTCACTTTGAGGTCTATTTTGTCAGATATAAGTATTGCTACCTCAGCTTTCTTTTCATTTCTGTTTGTCTGAAAAATATTTTTTCATCCCTTGTCTATCAGTCTGTGTGATTCCCTTGTTCTAAGAAAAATATCTTGTAGACAGCATATATATGGATCATATTTTCTTATCCATTCAGCTGTCTGATGTCTTTTGATTGGAGCATTTAATCCATTTAGGTTTAAGACTATTATTGATAAGTACTTGTTTGTATTCATTTTTATTCCTTATGCTTGTGTTCTTTCTTCCCTTTCTATTTCTTCTTTTTACAATAGTCCTTTCAGCATTTCTTTCATTGCTGGCTTGGTAGTAATAAACTCCTTTATTTTGGTCTGGGAAACTCTTGATTTCCTCTTAAATTTTGAATGATAGCCTTGCTGGATAGAATATTATTGGATTCAATCTCTTGCTTTGCATTACTTTGTATACTTCATTTCAGTCCCTTCTGGCCTGATGTGTTTCTGTTAAGAAATTATTTAATAGTTTAATGGGAGATCACTTGTAGGTAACTCTCTCTCTCTTTCTCTGTCTTTCTTGCAGCTTTAACATTCTCTCTTTGTCATTAACATTTGCCATTGTAATTACAACATGTCTTGGTCTGGATCTTTTGGCTTTGTTTTGTTTTAGACTCTGTGCTCATGTGACTTTTTTCTTCCCCAAATCAGAGAAGTTTCTGTCATTATTTCTTCAAATAGGTTTTCTATTCCTTATTCCTTTTCTTGTCCTTATGTCACCCCTATTATACAGATGTTACTCTGTTGTCCCAAAATTTTCTTAAGCTCTCTTCCTGCTTTCTAATTTTTTCTCTAATGGCTGTTCATATTGAGTGTGTTTTTCTATCCTGTCTTCTAACTCACTGATTTGGTCCTCTGCTTCTTTTAGTCTATTATGGAAATCTTCCATTCTTTTTTTTTTTTTTATTACAGCTCTATCATACTTGATTCTTACATATGTTGGTAATTTTCTTTTTTTTTTTAATAAATCTTTATTGTTCAGATTATTACAGATGTTCCTTTTTTTTAAACCCCCATATCTCCCCTCCACCTGGTTCCCCCCTCCACCCTGTGCCTTACCCCCACTCCTGTCTTCGTCCATAGATGTAAGATTTTTGTCCAGTCTCTTCCCATACCCCTCACACCCCCTTCCCCCTGAGAATTGTCAGTCCATTCCCTTTCTATGCCCTTACTTCTATTCTATTCACCAGTTTATTCTATTCATCAGATATTTCTATTGACTTAATTGTTATGTTTCCTGGTTGATAGGTAT
>PVJC01003160.1:40440-72839 GCA_004026665.1 Murina feae
TTTTATTCACTAGTTTATTCTGTTCATCAGATATTTCTATTGACTTAATTGTTATATTCCCTGGTTGATAGGTATTTGTTTTCCCTTTGTTGTTCATAGTTTTTATCTTTACCTGTTTCTTCTTCTTCCTCTTCTCAAAGAATGGCCTTCAACATTTCAAATAACCCTGGGTTAGTAGTGATGAACTCCTTTAGTTTTTCCTTGTCTGTGAAGCTCTTCATCTTACCATCAATTTTACATGATAGCTTTGCTGGATAGAGTAATCTTGGTTGTAGGTTCTTGCTATTCATCACTTTGAATATTTCTTGCCACTCCCTTCTGGCCTGCATGGTTTCTGTTGAGAAATCAGCTGACAGTCGTATGGGTACTCCTTTGTAGGTGATTAACTGTTTTTCTCTTGCTGCTTTTAAGACTCTCTCTTTGTCTTTTGCTCTTGGCATTTTAATTATGATGTGTCTTGGTGTGTTCCTCCTTGGATTCCTTTTGCTTGGAGTTCTCTGAGCCTCCTGGGCTTGTAAGTTCATTTCTTTCACCAGGTGTGGGAATGCAGCTGATTTAGGAACTGTATAACCCTTTTTCTGAATTATTTTTCTGACATATTACTTGCCTCTATTTCATTTAGTTATTTTCCTGTTGATTTCTTTCCTACAGGTGTTTCTTTGTCTCCCCATTTTTCTTGTCTCTTTCTGGCCCTGGGCTCCCTGCTTGGGATCTAAGGAGTTGAAGCCTCTAGTGGTTCAAAGATCCAGGACTTGCTAAGCTGGAGGCTGCGTGTGCCTCAAGTTTCACACTTATGGTCTCTACTCTGATATGTACACTTTTCTTCCATGGTTCTGGTCCATCAGTTGCCCATTTCAGATTCTTGGTGTTGGTGGGCATGCAAGTTCCTCTGATGTGTGATGCCCTGTGAGGGAACAGAACCCTCTGGCATGAAATTCACTGTGTAGCTCCAACATCCAAGGCAGGATGGCACCCTAGGACCTTCTGATAGCGCACATGCTGTGTGGTCCTGTGACCTGTGGCTGTGCTACCAAGTCATACTGGCAGCTCTGACCTGGGTCAGGGGTAGAATGTACGCTGGGTGACAGCTCTGTTCATGCTAAGGGGAAGAGCCCATGCTGGCTCAAAGGCTATGTCTGTGCCAGGGGCAGAGTGTGCACTGGTCTACAGCTCTGTACTGGGATGGGGGGTAGGAATGCAGTACCCCTGGCTTGCACTCATAGTGTGGGGCCTTATAGCATGGGATCCTGGGACTATGTTTGGGCTCTGGTGAGGGGTGCCGCTCTGGAGGTCTCTCTGGCTGCACTCACTGCAGACATCTGGAACCTGTGACATGGCACTGCACTGCTCACTGCCAAGTCACAGCAGTAGTTCCACATAGGTTATGGCGGCAAACAGCTCCCTGTACAGGTCTGGGGGTAATGTCTGAGGTCGGTCCAGCAGAGACTTTAAATGTGCTTGTGGGTGTGCTCCCCCACTCCTTAGCCAGAATGAGAGTTGCACATGCAGTATTCTTAAGCCTGAGTCCAGCCAAGCCCAAAAGAGCCACACCCATGAGCAAGGTGTTCATTTGATAGTTGTGAGCCACCGAGATTTTTATTTTATTTTTGCTGTTTTGGTTGCCAGAAAAAAAGCCTGTCTCTAACAGACAGATTTGGAAGTCATTAGTCCAGTCCTTAGTTTTTCAGTACAAAAACTTAGTAGATTTGCCTACAAGTATATGCTACATATATTGAATAAATTATGCACAAATTCCATTTTTCTTTGCAGAAATTGCTTCTTTGAGAATATTTTCTGCATCATATGCATTTTCTTAGAGTAAATTAGGCAGGGATTATATCCAGAGGTGTGTTCCCTTCATTAGTCACAAAATGATTCCTAAGCATTTACTAAGTTCTTTTGTTTTTCTGAAATCCTGTGTATTACAACTAAACTTCAGTATGCCCTTAGTGAATAGGTGCTGTTTACTAAGGCATCTGTGTGATGGCCTCCAAGTGCCCACATTTTTAAGCTTCAGGTAACAGTAAATAAATTAGAACACTATTTGGTGACTTTAAATTTTTAAGTCTGTTTATTGAGTTTACCCTGAATGAATGTACCTTTACTTAAAAAGTTACAATCATATATATTTCTGGGTAATGATGTTTAATTTAAAGTGAAAAGTCACAAATCATTTTTATCTGAATTCCTTTCTAATTTTTATGTCAGCCCTTCATTGTATAGGCTCATAAAGACACAAACCCAGCAGAGCACACAAAAGCCCTCAAATCAACCTAAAGACTTGGAATGGCCATTATCTTTCTTCTTTCTCTCATAGTGCCTTGTGCTTGAGTGTGCACTGGTTTTTATCCTATTATTTCACACAAGAGGCCTGGTGCATGAAATTTGTGCACTGGGGGGGGGGTTGTCCCTCAGCCCAGCCTGAACCCACTTCAATCTGGGACCCCTCAGGGGATGTCCCTCCAACATCCCTCTCACAATCTGGGACCACTGGCTCCTAACCATTTGCCTGCCTGCCTGCCTGATTGCCCCTAACCACTTCTGCCTGCCAGCCGAATCACCCCCTAACCACTCTCCTGCTGGCCTGATTGACACCTAACTGCCCTCCCCTGCATGCCTGGTCCCCCCCCACCCCCCGCCAACTGCTTTCCCCTGCCAGCCATCTTATGACAATGTGGGGGAAGCCATCTTGTGATGACATGTGGGTGGCCACCTTGTAACATGAGGGCCTGAGGATCAATTTGCATATTACGTCTTTATTATATAGGATATGTGAGCTGGATGAAGTATTCAGAAAAGTGCCCAAACTGTTGGTTTTAGATGGGAGAATTAGCAGAGGGAAGTTTCTAAATAATTAATAAATTGGATAGTCTCTGGATAACAGAGATAACTCCGGTCATCTTTGAGCAACCCTATGGAAATTAATGATGGATTTTTTTTCTCATTTGTTGACATATTCATACAATACATACTGAGTTGAACTATGTTTAAGATGTAGATAGGGAATGTGGCATGTATAGAGGGCTCAAAAGAAGAGGTCTATCGGAGGGGACAAAAGCATGAAGTAGGGATGGCCATTGAACTGTGATTTAAACCATGAGTAAATGTACAATTTATGTGGCAGGAAACAGCGAGTTGTGGAGAAGTTTTAATCAAAGACAAAGGAGAATAGGTTGGCATGGCCATCATGGAAGGTGGGTTAGAGAGAGCACAGCCTGAAGGCAGAGGACCCATTAGATTTATGGCTGGAGTCCAGGAAGGCATGGCACAAGGCTATGGCATGGGGAATGGAGCAGAGCAAGCACATGTAAGATATACTTTGTTTAGGAAGGAATATGATGATCAGTGAGAGGTAGGGAGGGAGAGATGCCTTAGGTGATTCTTAGATCTTCAGTTTGAGCTTCTAGATCTCAAACCTAGAGGAAGAGTGTTTTATCAGAGACAAATGTTGACTGAGTATTTCCATGTGCTCAAACTGAGGGCCCTGAGGGTAGCAACATCTAGCCAGCAGGTGAAAATACATAGGAGTTAGAATTCAGGAAAGAGGTATGATGTGGAAAACAAGTAGTCTCATTTATAAAATAACTACCTAAAAAACTTTAAAATAAATGGATTTAAAAACTACAACCAAAAAATTTAAATAATTCAGTTGCTGTATATAAGATAGGCATGAGAAGTTCTATTTAAACATCATTAAAATTCAAAAACACCCAGGTACTAGGGTTACATACAGTTAATTTCAGAATACTAGCTAATGAACATTCATTATATGACCAACATACATGGGCTCCATTTGAGTAAACCAAAGTAAAAGAAATAAGAAATGGAAAATTACAGTGCCACAGGTAGTAGGTAAGGTTAGGTAAGTAATTATGTGCACATATGCATATTCCAAGCATATGCAGAAAATTAGATTCTGTCAATACAATGCTACTGGGTTTCAGAATGTGTATTGAAAGCATACAACACTAACAAATGAATGAGAGTAAATACTAAACTCTGTAGAAATACTGAAAAGTTTTTTTTTTATAGGATGTGATATAGCAGATAACTTCAGAATCAAGGATGAGTCCAAATAGCTGGGTCAAGAATAGTACTAGGGAAAAGCTAAAATTCTCTGTTAAATCACAGTGCTGTCCCTAAGGCAGATGCTTAAGGATAGCATCTCTAGGTCTTTGCTTTAGAGGTCCGCTGAGCTCCCATGAGGACCCATGGATGGGAGCTGAAGTACTACAGAGAAAAATTATTTCATTGGTTGGTGCCAACAGTGGCCTGAAGTTTTACATAGATCAAGCAGCACAGTTGACTGTCTATAATTTGTTCCTTTCCATATACTTCTGTAGGCAGCAGACATCTCTGTTCTTTTAGTCATGCTTAATATATATATGAATTAGAAGGATGAGAGGAGTTACACCATCACAGTATAGTACTTCATGTTGTTGTGCTCTGCACTCTCAGGCACACTCTCTGGTCCTTTTGGGAAGTCATTGCTAATAGGAAACTAAAAAAAAAAAAGTGGGGGGGAAGGCGGAGAGAAAATGACAGCTGAATAGGCAGACCTGTTGCGCACCTCATCTTAGACCATTCAAGGGAGGGTAATTGGGAAGATATCATACAAAGAATTTGTATGCATATATGCATAATCATGGACACAGGCAATAGGTGAAGCCTTGGGGTGGTGGGTGGGGTCAATAGGGAGAAAAGGGGAACATATATATTACTTTCAACAATAAAGATGTTTTTAAAAAGAGGGGAGTAAAGAAGAGGAGAGAGAGGAGAGAGAGAGAGAGAGAGAGAGAGAGAGAGAGAGAGAGAGAGAGAATAAAGAATTCTGATCTAGGTATGAAGTGATTGAGAAAGCAAAATAGTGTCAACAGTCTAGAAAGTCCTGACCATCAAATAAACCAGAAAGCCTCATTTGTTGAGACAAAACCTGAGAACATGGTTATTCTACATGATGTCTTTAGCTACCATATGCTTAACTAGTTTAAAAATAATTTAAGCATTGATTTTAATAAATTGAGTCTTTGTTGAAACTTATAACAGGTACCAATTATATATTTTATCTGTAACTGAATGGTTTCCCATTTACTGTATCTTTTAAGAATACAAATAAGTTGGCATTCCAAAAGAAAGTAAATGGAGGATGATTTTTTTTTTACTACATGAAACTGAATTAAAGATCACTAGGACCAAGAAGAATTTTAAGATACAAGCATTGAAGTAAGCAAACTTCTTGCTTTGCTTCTTTTCCCAATATTAGTGGACTCTCAAAGTTTATTTCATACTAGATACCTGGTACACAAAATTCATGCACTCAGGGGCATCCCTCAACCCAGCCTGCACCCTCTCGCAGTCCAGGAGCCCTTGGGGGATGTCCAACTGACAGCTTAGGCTACTTCTCTCACCTAAGATGTCAGTCAGACATCCTTAGTGCTGCTGTGGAGGCAGGAGAGGCTCCTGCCACCACCGCTGCACTTGCCAGCCGTGAGCCCAGCTTCTGGCTGAGTGGTGCTCCCCCTGTGGGAGTGCACTGACCACCAGGAGGCAGCTCCTGCATTGAGTGTCTGCTTCCTGATGGTCAGTGCATGTCATAGTGACCAGTCATTCTGCTGTTCAGTCGATTTGCATTTAGCCTTTTATTATATAAGATACTTAGGGTAGTTAGCCATTTTTATTTTTATTTTTAAAGAAAGAGAGACATTTTAAGAGATAGCCTCCTGATTCTGAGCATAACTATATCAAGAACAAATAGTATTAATAAAGAGTATTTAATTATTGTTAGAGAAAGTGTCCTGACAAGTATTATCTTAGAACATGCCCCCTTTGCGGCATCTGCTGTGGAGACCATCCCTAATCTGGGATGGCATGTGTGTACTATGTTCAGCAGACTAGGGCTCCTGGGACATCATCAAATAGGGTAAGAGTGATGATGCCACCTGGGCTGAAGCTGGGATGGAGGAGTTCCTGAAGCTAATCACTGATGGAGAAAAGCAAAGGTGAGAAGACATGGAGAGTCCATTTTTGTTTTTTAATTAATCCTCATGTGAAAATATGTTCTTGGTTTTTAGAGAAAGAGGAGGGAGAGAGAGAGAGAGAGAGAGAGAGAGAGAGAGAGAGAGAGAGACTGATATGAGAGAGAACAATGATCAGTTGCCTCCTATAGTCACCCCAACTGGGAATTGAAACCACAACGTATGTATGTGCACTGATCAGGGATCAAACCCAAACCTTTTGGTGTACAGGATGATGTTCCAACCAACTGAGACACCAGCCAGGGTGAGAGTCTGTTTTTGAGTTATCCAATTCTTGTGTAGACCACAAGGAGTGAGCATGAAAGGTTTCAACACCAATGTTGGGGCATCGGTGAGGAGGTCTGTCTCAGGTGGCAGAAGACAGAGCCAGGACTTATGAAGAGCTGGGAAGAGCCTTAGAAGCTGCTGTCTTCACCAAATGCCAGAGTGTCTGAAACAATCCCAGGCACCATTTCCTCTTGGAGAAATTGGCTATGGCACAAGAAAGATGATTCTGAAGAAAGAGAGGCCTACATTGGGCAGATCACGTACTGAAGAACAATGTTGGAGGAGAACGATCCATTTGAACATCCAGGTGAGGACTAGATTAACCAAAATACTGGAACCCACCCCCTGCCTCCTCTCACTCTTTCTTTACTTGTCATCAAATTAAATATTTATCCATTTGTTGTCTGTCTCCCCTCTCCAGAATGAAAGCCCCACAAGGACAAGGTCTGTGACTCTTTTCTTCATTATCTACCTCCATTACATTCTGAGCTTTAGTACACATTCAATAAATTATTTGTTGAGGGAGGGAGTGATTTGACAAGCAAATGAAGAACTCTGTGGAATATTAAGAGGGAAGAACTGGCATGCAGATATTTGGATGAGGTTTCTCTAGCTTGAAGACATTGGCACTTGCCAGAGGCTTTGGTGCCTGGCCCAGAGTAGCCAAGACATTTAGTGATGGCAGCAGGGAAATATATGTTTTTAGTCAAACACATGGCTCCTCCATGCTGAGAACTCCTCATCTGAAAGAACCCCTGGGGCCTGATAAGGTGATCATAGGTATAGATTTGAGGGAAGGATTATGGAGAGTTGAAGTAGGTCAAGAAAACAGGACCAAGATGATGGTAGCCTCTGGGGAATTTGATGACATTAATGCATTTCCTTTCTGGGTAGGAAATGCCACAACTATCTTGCAGGGGTTGACCCATAATTTTCTGTTTAAAATGGAATCCTTTAAAAATGGAATTCTTTAACGTACAGAAAACATATTACAACTTTTCATTCTAATTATGGAAAAACATCTGGATTACTTGGCGACATAGAAATTCAGCCTAATTACAGAGACTGTAATTTGGAGGTGTATGACTAATCACATTATCACTCCTTAGAGACAGAATTGAATTTATTTACAAAGAGAGGTCAGTCTACAAAGAAGCAGCTGCATATCTCCCTGGATTGAACCAGTGAGTATCTCAGGCCTAATGTACCAGTTAGATCCTTGGCTTTTCCCCTCATTAACTTATTGATTTAGAAAAATCCATATCCAATAATTTGGAGCCCTGAGTCCTTGGGTTTATTATTATTATTATTATTATTATTATTATTATTATTGACTAGGGGCCTGGTGCACAAAAATTTGTGCACTTGGGGGGTCCCTCAGCCCGTCCTGTGCCCTCTCGCAGTCTGGGACCCCTTGGGGGATGTCCACCTGCTGGCATGCCTGGCCAGCTTGGGTGAGGGTCTCAGGGCTGTTTTCAGGCTGCCCACAGTCCCTTCTGGGTTCAGGTCTCTACTAGAGTGCCTGTACAGCCTGGGTGAGGGGCTGAGGGCCATTTTGAAGTTGTCAGGGTGCCCACAGCTCCCATTGACCCAATGTCCCAGAGAAGGCTGGCTGGAATCTGATTTCTGGTGTTTATTTATCTTCTATAATTGAAGCTTTGTTGCCGTGAGCAGAGGCCCAGCCTGCCTAGGCAGGAAGTTTCCTCCATCGCTGGCCTCCTATTTGCTTCAGCTTTGTGGCATCTATAATTGAAACTATGTTGCCTTGAGCAGAGGCCCAGCCGGCCTAGGGAGGCAGATGGAATGGAAGCCTCCTGTTTGCTCAAGCTCCATAGCTGTCAGCCTCCATCTTGGCTGGGTTAATTTGCATACAGCTGCTCTGATTGGCTGGGGGCGTGGCTTGGCTGGTGGGTGTGGCTTAGGTGTCTCGGAGTGATGGTTAATTTCCATATTACTCTTTTATTAGAGTAGATTTGGAGTTAGGAAGATAGACAACAGTTTTTCCACACCTCCAGATCTCTGTGTTCAGGGTGCAAGGGCTTGCAACTCAGTGTATTGCACCTGAGAAGTGGGAACAAAAAGTTCTCCCAGGGATAGTTTTATTTGAACTTATTTTATTTTTGTAAATACTATTAAATTATGACATACAAAGAAGTGTGCAAATCTTAATGGTACAACTGAATCCATTTTCACAGAATGAATTTACTCATGAGATCTTGAAACAGTACACTGCACTGGAGACACCCCTCCTGTGTTTCTCTCCTATCACACTGCCCACTGCCTCAGGGGTAACCACCAACCTGACTTTCAAAACCATATACATTAGTTTTTCCTGTTCTTTTACAAGTGGAACCATGCACATATTTCCC
Source organism: Murina feae (assembly GCA_004026665.1). NCBI lineage: Eukaryota > Metazoa > Chordata > Mammalia > Chiroptera > Vespertilionidae > Murina > Murina feae. The sequence goes on from PVJC01003160.1 coordinate 49,112, forward strand.
TAAGAAGAGCCCTCTACATTCAACGCCACATTGAAAAATTCATCCATGTTGAAGCATTCGGCTAAATCTCATTCATTCTTATTGTTTTCTATCATAAGACGATGTCAAGATTCATCCGTCAGTCATCACAGATGAACATCTGGACTATTCCAGTCTGTGACACTATAAACAGTGGTTCTATGAACATCTGCAAATGTGTCTTTCAGTGAGCATATGTGTGCACATAGTTGGATACATACTTAGGAGTGGAATTGCTGGACCACATAGATACTGACAAAGGGGTCTTCATACTGACTGTTCCCATCCACACTCTCAGCAGCTTTAGAGCTCCAGCTGTTCACATTCTCACCAACACCATTGCCATCAATCTGTTTGATTTTAGCTGTTTTGGTTGCTGGGCAGTCTTGTGGCCTGGTGGCCTCTTTAATATGTACCTTTTTAATAAATGTTTTGTGTTTATTGACCATGTGGATATCCTTCCATGCAGCTGTCCAATCAAGTTTGATGAGCTCTCCTCTGGGTGTCAACTCTCCCAGGGAAAACTAACTAATAGTCCCTAAAGATGTCCATGTCCTAATCCCAAAAGCTATTAATCCGCTACTTGAACAAAGTCACATGGTAAAGGTGACCTTGCAGAAGTGACTAAGTTAAGGGTATTAGATGGGGAGATTATCCTGGTTATCCAGGTAGGCCAAATGTAATCACAGGGGTCTTGCTAAGAGGGAGGTAGAAAGGTTGAAGTTAGAAAGACAAGGTACAATGGTAGAAGCAGAGGTCAGAGAAGAAAAAAGACAATGGATTGCTGGCTTTGAAGATGGAGGGAGGACCCATGAGCCCAGTAATGCAGGTAGCCTCTGGAAGCTGGAGACAGCAAGGAAATGGATTCTCCCTGGATTTTTCAGAAGAAACACAAACCTCCACACTTTCATTTTAGCCCTGTGAAATGGATTTAGGACCTTCAACCTCCAAAAATATAAAAGAATATATTCGTTTCTTTTAAGCCACTAGGCATGGCAGTTTGTTGCAGTGGCAATAACAAACTAATACACTTATCACTATCTTTAGGAATTCTGAATGTTCTCCTTTCTAGATATAAGCATGACAGACATCCCCTAGCAGTCTGTGGCTAGGCACCCAACCTCCCACAATGATGTTCTTAGATGAAGAAGTCTTAATTTCAATGTAGTCTATTTTATCATTTTTTAATGCTTAGAAATTATTTCATACTGTTTAAGTAGTCTATGCCTACTTTGAAGTCATGAAGATATACATACTCCTGTGTTTTCTTAAAATATTTTACATTTAGATATGTGATCAATTTGGAATTGAGTTTTGAATGAAGTGTGTGGCAGGGGCTAAGATTAATTTATTTTCCCATATAATATTTATTTCACTTGACAAACAACCACTCTTCCCCGGTGTCACTTTTATGGTATTTGTGTGAGGCCTCATACAGTAGACACTTATTCTGTTGTGTCCTCCTTCACATGCTTGATTTTGCATTCACCAAGGCAAGCTCTGAAGTCTTGGGAAGCACCAGGAAGGGGCTGTTCTTGGAAGGTAGACAAGACCCTCTCACCTCCCTAGTATGTCTACCAGCCTCTGGAGCATTGGCTTGGCCAGCAGGCTCTGCCAGACCTTGTATTTCTCATTCCTTACGTATTATGGCAGTGCCTGCATGACTACACAAATTAGCAATGCAAAGATCAAGGCAGCCACTTAGAATGAGCCTGGGAGGCCTGTAGTAGTACCAGGAGCCCCAAGAAAATTTGGAAGAAGATCCTTTCCTCAGATTCAGTATTAATACAGTATTTGGTTTACATGTTGTACTAGTGGCCCAGTGCACAAAATTTGTGCACATTAAAAGGGAAGTAGTTAGAGAAAATATTTTAATATCTGCCCTTTCCATATAAGTGTCAGAAATGAAAAAAAAATTAGTAAAATGTATATGAAAATAATATATAAATTTGTTAATAAATAAACAATCACAACATGATATAGCAACAACAAAGACATGATATAAAAACAACATGATGTAAAAACAACACTGATACAAACAGTGAGTGATAAATTTATTAAACCTATTCTAATATCTCCCTGTACACCACATTAACAGTGAGAACAGTTTCAGAGTACTTGACTAATTTCCCTTGTGACGAAGTATTTACAACTTTAACTTTAACATCACACGCTCTTCAAACTCGAGAGAAAGCAACATATAACTGACCATGTGCAAAAACAGGTTCAGGTAGGAATATGCCTACTCTGTCTAGAGTTTGTCCTTGTGATTTGTCAATAGTCATCACAAATGCTGGCATCATGGGAAACTGTCTTTGAATTAATTTAAATGGAAGCCCAGTTTCAGATGGGGACAAATCAATTCTTGGAATCAGAACAACCTCTCCTTCTGCAGATCCTGTTAATACTTCAGCTTGATAATATTAAGTTGCAATCTTTTGATAATAAATCTAGTATCATTACAAAGACTCCATTTGCTATTAAGATTTCTCAATAGAATGATGATTGCACCCACTTTCAATTTAAATTTATGACATGGCATTCCTGAAGAAGTAAGTAATATTATTAAGAAATTCGATGGGAAAATTTTCCTTTTCAGCATTGAATCAATGGAATCATCACTCAAATATGTGTGAAAATTTTCATTGAGTATGTCCAAAATTTCTTCATTTAATTTTTGAACTTGCTCAGTTTTTGGACAAAGAATTGCATGTTTAGATATATTTTTAATATTATCTATAAATATACTATTTTCAAAGGTAGCTTCAGTAATAGATCCATTACAAATCATTTCATGGGGGATTTTAATAATATCCATTCCTAAATGAAAACTGCTATTCAATTTGCCATCTCCAAGTTTTACTAACCATTCACTATAAGCAAAATCCTCTGATCTCATATTTGTTTTAAGAGATAACTTTTTGAAACATCCCCAAATATTACAGTACTTTAAACTCATTTGTACTATGGCATGTGACACAATACTGAGACATGGTTGAAAATCCCCTCCAAGAAGGAGAACTTTCCCACTAAATGCAACATTCAAATTCATAATTTCTCTTAGTAATCTGTATCTGGGCGCTCCAGGCACTCTGAGGGTGGGTTTGCCCCTCAGGCCTTGCCCTCCCTGAAAACAGCTTGGGGAGGGTGCTTTCAGGGCCAGTGGTACTGATGGAAGTTGAGGGGTGGCATGGAGGTGGTGCCTGCACTCTGATCACTTGAACACTGTGTTTTATGCCACAGCATGTGGTAGCGGCTGTGAAGGTTGCCATGGCAACCCAGTGCCGACTGCAGGACTGACTTCTGGTTGGTTGAGCCTCCAGTTGTTATGGTCGTTACAGACCCAGGGTTTTTATATATTAGGATCAGTTGGTGGATAAGAACTTGTGTTCCTAGAAACTGGGCTTCAGTTTACTGGGCAGAGGAACTCCTTCTCCCTACCCCCAGAGAATATGTCCTGCTCTTTGATGCTCAAGTTTCCTTGACCTTCATAAGACCAGTTATGGATCCTGAATGATCTAGAAGAAATACTAGTAGGTGTCAGATGGGAACGCTTACTGTGTTGTTGGATGGACAGTGGAGAGGGTGCTTTGCAGACTGGGTCACTGCCCTCATGTGTACCTACTGCAGGAAGGGATCTGTGTATTCTGCTCTTGGGTGCATTGTTCATCCATGAAGAGGCATCATGATGGGAAAAGACAAGCTAGGCATGGGGAGGGGGCTTGCCAGAGCCTGGTGGGAAATCCTCCTTGCAGAGGCAGGAGCAGGGATGTATATAAATTTCACAGTGTATGTGGCAACACTCCCAAAATGAGAGCTTTATACTCAAATGTGTGGACTACAACCTTCATTTGACCATAGATCCAAGGCTAATAGGGGCATAAATCTGTCTGGCTCTTAAAAGCATCTTCATGAAGCTTTTTGAGATAAGATTAGATAAAACCAGAACCTGCAGATCTCAAAGGTGTAGTCAGGAAGTCAGTTAGAGAAGAGAAAAGGTTACACAGAATAAGCACATGGTCCTGGCCAGAGAGGAGGCTGTGGCCTCACCAGGGTTCTTCTCATTCCCCAAGCAGACTGGAGTCAGCTATTTCCACACTATGACAAGAATATTTTACATTAAAAGTCACTTTAGTACCTGCATTGGGAACTTCCCTTTTATCTCCAAATGACCTGTTTAAAGGAGAATGGAAGCAGAAGGTTGTTCCTCTTTCCTTCTGCTCCCACATTGGGCTCAGAGCAAGCAAGCAGCCAGTTTTCAATTTTTCTCTCTTATGGGGTGCTACCAACCCCTCAAATATCCACATGGAATCAAGGGAGAGCTTCTACTCCAGGCTATCCAGAGAGGGAGAGAAGGAAGGGGAGGGCAGAACGCATGAACAAAATGCTTCCTTTAACTTAAGTGTTGGTCTAGGTCTCTCTCAAGCTTTCCTATCTAAGGTCTCTTCACTCCTGTCATGTGAAGTCTGAAACTGACTTGAGAGGCAGGGTAGAAGGATAAAGGAATCTGTGTTTATATGTTTCCTGAAATTCATCCTGATGGCCACTCAGTCAAGGGTCTGGCTCCAAGGCCTGCTCCTCTCTTGTCTCTTCACTGAGTCACACCTTGCTTTTCTCAGAGGCATCCTCAGGCCATGTGATACTGCCCACCCAGGCATGGATCAGACTCAGTGGAGACTCAGCTAAAATATGATGGGACTTCACTGAAGACTTGGAGAAGAATACAACTCCAAATGAAATTCTCAGCCTGCTTTGGCTGCTACAACAGAATTCTGTAGCCTGGATAGAAACAGTATTTTTCACTGTTCTAGAGGCCGGGAAGACAAAGATCAGGCTTTCTGAGCTCTAACCAGACACCTTTCTTCTCCTATATCTTACGTGGCAGAGGAATACAAACTTTCAGTCCCTATCCATAAACCTTTTCTCAGAGTTTGCATCCTCCAGACGCCAAATGGGTCCTTGTGGTTCCTTCTTGGTGTGATGCTGAGTCTTGCCCCTCACACAGGCAACGAGCATCTCCTTGAGAAATATCTCTCCTGCAGAGGACCTAGTTGCCAATATGAGGAAAATGACCAAACTTTCTTGGTAGATGTAAGACTTGAATATATAAATGGGGAGATCTGCTTATTCTCAGGTGGTAATAGTGAAGTTTTAAAAAGATAATCACCCTTTTGTCTTAGAAGGTTAACATAATTACAGTTAAAAAATACCAATTGATTTTTGGCACTTTTAAAACTGATTGAGAGTTATTGAAAAAAATAAACAGGCAAAAAGTACTTGAAAAAATGAATTTTGCAGTGAACTGCCAAGCTTCTAAATCTATTCTAAAGAAAGCTAGTAATAATGATGATGATGAAGATAATAACAGCAACATTTATAGAACACTTATAATGTATTAGGCATTATCATCACCATTTTCTGCGCATTATTTTATCTGATCATCATAACAATGCTGTGAAATAGGCTGTGTTATTACCCTTATTTTACAGAATAACTTGTTCAAGATCAAACTGTTAATTAGCTGTGAAGCCATGGTCTGGCTGATTCCTTGGCTTATCTCTTTCCCTTAGACCACAGACATGACACCTTTCTGCTGCTGAGGAAAGAACAGGCAGACAGAGCAACATAATAGAACAGAGAGCTTGGGTGATTTTCTCAGTTAAAGGATATAAAATAAGACACAGAAAACATCTATAAAGTAAGGGTCTAAAATTGAAATCTGTCCCTGACCAGTGTGGCTCACTTGGTTGGAGTGTCATCTTGTGCACTTGAAGGTCATGGTCTTTATTCTCCATCAGGGCACATATGGGAGGCAACCAATTGATGTATCTCTCTCACATTGATAGTTCTCTCTCTCTCTCTCTCTCTCTCTCTCTCTCTCTCTCTCTCTTTCTCTCTCTCCCCCCCCATTCCTTCCTCCCTCTCTAAGATAAAAAAAAAAGTTCGAAAAAATACAAAATGAAACCAAAGGCAACCAAAGGCTAAACTGGGATGAATTTACTATTATATACAAAATGAAAGGTCATGCTGTTACAAACACACACACTCTGCAAACTTATAAATGAAGACTCAAAGATGAATTTGAAAAATATTTCAGCAAATATAACAAAAAGTTGGACTTGGTTTCGGAATAGAATTGCAGCCTGCAGCTGGGAAAGGAAAACCAGTGACTAATAAAAGGGCTGAAAACACTTGGAAGTGTGGCAACAAAACTGATGCATCCTCGCCAGCACTTGTCATTTGTTGATTTGTTGATGGTAGCCATTCTGACAGGCGTGAGGTGGTACTTCATTGTCATTTTAATTTGTATTTCTCTGATGATCAGTGGCAGCCAAAGGCAAAACTGATCAGTGACTTTGAGCATTTTTCATATGTCTCTTGGCCATCTGTATGTTCACTTTGGAGAAATATCTATTTAGGTCCTTTGCCCATTTTTAATTGGATGGTTTGCCTTCCTTTTGTTAAGTTGTATGAATTTCTGATGTATTTTGGATATTAACCATTTATCAGATGTATCATTGCCAAACATATTCTCCCATATAGTGGACTCCCTTTTCGTTCAGTTGATAGTTTCTTTTGCTGCTCAGAAGCTTCTTATTTTTATGTACTCCCTTTTGTTTATTTTCTCCTTGGTTTCCTTTTTGTATATAATAGTAAATTCAGTGTAGCACAAAACAATTTACTATTATGTACAAAACAAGGTGAGGATACCTTTGGTTGAAGATGCCTTTGCTTGGTTTCCTTTGCTCTAGGAGATGTAACCATCAACATTGCTATGAGAGGTGTCTAAGATTTTGCTGCCTCTGATTTCTTCTAGGATTTTTATGATTTCACAACTTACATTTAAGTCTTTTATCCACTTTGAGTATATTTTTGTGTATGGTGTAAGTTGGTGCTCTACTTTCATTTTTTTGCATGTATCTGTCCAATTTTCCTAACACCATTTATTGAAGAGATACTCTTGACTCCATTGTATGTTCTTGCCTCCCTTGTTAAATATTAATTGAGCATATTGGTTTGGGTTGATTTTTGGGGTCACTATTCTGTTCTATTGATATATATGCATATATATATATATATATATTTGTGCCAGTAACAGAACAGGTTGTTTTGATGATCAAGTTATACTACAGTGAATTTGTAGTATAACTTGATATCTAGTATTGTGATTCCTCTAACTTTGTTCTTCTTTCTCAGGATTGCTGTGGCTATTTGGGGAATTTTTTGGTTCCATATGAATTTTTGGAGTATTTGTTCTAAATCTGTGAAATATGGTATTGGTATTTTAATAGAGATTGTATTGAATCTGCAGATTACCTTAGGTAGTATGGACACTTTAATTATATTAATTCTGCTGATCCATGAACATGGGATATTCTTCCAATTTTTTGCATTTTTTCTATCTCTTTTTTCAATGTCCTATAGTTTTCCAAGTGCAGGTCTTTTACCTCTTTAGTTAATTTTATTCCTAAGTATCTTAATTTTTTTTTTGCAATGATAAGTGGGATTTTTTGTTTGTTTGTTTAGTTTCTCTTTCTGATTATTGGTATATAAAAAAGTCATCAATTTTTGGGTATTGATTTTGTATCCTACTACATTGACAAATGTATTTATTAAAACTTGTAGTTTTTTGGTGGAGTCTTTAGGGTTTTCTATCTACAATATCATGTCATTTGTGAATAATGAGTTTGACTTCCTCCTTTCCAATTTGGATGCCTTTCATTTCTGCATCTTGTCTTCTTGTTGTGGCTAGGTCATCTAGTACTATGTTGAACAAGAGTGGTGAAAGAGGTTATCCCTGTCTTGTTCCTGCTCTTAGGGGAAATGGTTTTAGTTTTTGCCCATTGACTATAATGTTGGCTGTTGGTGTGTCATATATGGCTTTTATTATGTTGAGATATGCTCTACTCCCTCTATTCCCACTTTGCTTGTTGGGGAGCACAAAAGACTTGGTTGGAAAGTTGTAAGGAGGACATTCTGAGAAAAGGGAAGTGTGTAGGAGATTGACTACCCTGTTGATCAGAATTCTGACTTAGGGGAGTGTTGAAGGCAGCACCCCCAATTATTCCTTGACCTTTCCAAACAAGTCTGTGCATGTGAAGACCCCCAGTTGTTTATTGGAATCCTTATGCTTAATTCCTGGATGCCCTTGCCTAGAGGACAATGTAAACACATGTGTCCTCCCAAGATTACTCACCCTATTGATTGTATATAAAGATAAAAATTCCAATAAAAGCCTAATGAGTCAGGCAATTAAGGTTGTCTGGTCACTTTGGTCAGGCTGACCCTTAGCCTATCTTTCACAGCAAACATTGTGTCTGAGTAATCCATTCATCCATCTCTCAGAGTCTGCTGGTCAGCTCTGGCATTTGCTAAAAGATTTTATAAAAAAACTAGGGGCCCGGTGCACAAAAATTTGTGCACTCAGGGGGCGGGGTCCCTCAGCCCAGCCTGTGCCCTCTCAGTCTGGGACTCCTCAGGGGATGTCCACCTGTTGGCTTTCCTGGATAGCCTGGGTGAGGGGCTTATGGCTATTTGCAAGCTGGCCAATCCCCCCAGTGTGGACCCTCACCCCATTGGGGTGTGGCAAGCCTGGGTGATGGGCTGAGGGCCATTTTCATGCTGCTCACAGTCCCTTCAGGTTTGGGGTCCCTACTGGGGTGCCTGGGCAGTCTGGGTGAGGGGCTGAGGGCGGTTTTCAGGTTTTCAGGATGCCCACAGCTCCCATTGACCCAAGGTCCCAGCAAGGCTGGCTGGAATCAGGTTTCTGGGGTTCATTTATCTTCTACAATTGAAACACTGTTGCTTTGAGCTGAGGCCTAGGCAGGTAAGGAAGACTTCTGTTTGTTTCAGCTCTGTGACTTCTATAATTGAAACATTGTTACCATGAGCAGAGGCTCAGCCAGCCTAGGCAGGAGTTGCAACGGAAGCCTACTGTTTACTCTAGCTCCGTGGCTGCCGGCCACCATCTTGGCTGGATTAATTTGCTTACAGCCACTCTGATTGTCTAGTGGGCATAGCTTGGCTGGTGGACGTGGCTTAGGTGTCCTGGAGAGATGGTTAATTTGCATATTACTCTTTTATTAGATTAGATGGGTGTTGGATCTGGCTGGTGTGGCTCGGTGGCTGAGTGTTAACCTGTGAACCAGGAGTTAATGGTTCAATCCCTGGTCAGGGCACATGCCTGGGTTGACAGCTATATCCCCAAGGTGGGGCATGGAGGAGGCAGCCAATCAATGGGTTTCTCTGATCATTGTTGTTTCTATCTCTCTCTCTCCCTATCCATTCCTTACTGAAATCAATAAAAATATCCTATCTAATAAAAGAGTAATATGCAAATTAACCATCACTCTGCAACAAAGTTAGTGGCGCCCATAGTGGTGGGGCAGGATGCTGGATGCATCACCCTGGCAACATGAGCCCAGCAGGTATTGCCTCAGTGACACATGAACAGGTCATGCTGCTCTCAAGCAGGCAAGACAGCCCGCAGGCAGCTCCCAGCAGGGCCTGCTTGCGGGTCACCATGGTGATCTGTGAGCAGAAAAGCACAGCTGCACCCAGCAGGACCTGCTCCTGGGTCACCATAGCGATCATGAGCAGAAAAGTGCAACCCACAAGCAGCACCCAACAGGGCCTGCTCCCGGGTCGCCACCATGATCCACAAGCAGGACAGCTTGGCTCCCAGGCAGCACCCAGCAGGGCCTGCTCCCGGGTCACCATGAGGATCTGTGAGCAGGACAGCTCGGCCCACAGGCAGCCCCCAGCAGGGCCTGCTCACAGGTCGCCATAGCGATCTGCGATCAGGCAAGTGTGGCCCACAGGCAACCCCCAGCAGGTCCTGCTTGCCACAGCTCAAGGGAGAGAACAACACGCAAGCGAGGCCAGGTGCCCAAGAGATCAACACAGAGGGGCACCTGCTCCAAGCCTCCATGGTGTGACTGGAGGCAGGCCCCCAGCAGACACACACACACACACACACACACACACAGAGCACCTGCTGTGAGCCTCCTATGTGGCTGGGGGCAGGCTCCTGGCAGGGACACACACGGGGCAACTACTCCAAGCCTACGTGGTGTGGCTGGGGTCAGGCCCCCAGCAGACACACACACATGGGGCTACTGCTCCAAACCTATGTGGTGTGGTTAGGGGCAGGCCCCCAGTGGGGACACACACACACACACACACACACACACACACACACACGGCGCCTGCTCGGAGCCTTTGCTGCCAGACAGTGGCTGTCAGTAGAGCAAGTGGCAAGAGGGAGAGAATTCTTTCTCTCAGGGATTTTACCCTTCCAAAAATTCCCATGCCTGCGGTGACTCCATCTCCTAGCCAACTATCTTTGTTCCCATGATGGACTGACAGTGAAGTACCATCCCTACGTTATCCTGACTTCACTGCTCATACATTCCTGATCTCCTAACTGACTTTTGTAAAATTTTCACACACTAAGATTTTCTCTTTATGCTATAAAATTCTATGGGTTGCCCAAATGGTTTGGCTCAGTGGATAGAGCATTGGCCTGTGGACCAAAGGATCCCGGCTTTGATTCAGGTCAAGGGCAGGTACCTTGGTTGCAGGCTCCTCCCTGGCCTTGGCCCTGGTCAGGGAGTGTGCAGGAAGCAACCAGTCAATGTGTTTTTCTCACATGGAGGTTTCTCTGTTTTCCCCTCTCTTCCACTCTCCCTAGAAATCAATGGAAAAAATATCCTCTGGTGAGCATTAACAAGCAAAATAAATTCTATGGGTTTGGGGAAATGTTAATCTTATATTCACTTAAAATATCACATAGAATAGTTTCACTGCTCAAAATAATGTTCTGTGTTTCACCTATTCAACCTTCCACCCCCTCCAAGTCCATGGCAACCACTAACCTGATTACCATCTCTATAGTGTTGCCTTTCCATAATGTCATATAATTGGAATCATAGATTATGCAGTTCTTTAGACTGACTCCTTTAACTTATAGAGCTATAAGTAATACATATAGCTACAAATTTCCCCTTTAGCACTGTTTTTGCTGCAACCTATAGCTTTCAGTGCATAATTTTTTTCTTTTTCATTTATCTCTAAGTATTTTCTAATTTCCCTGTGATTTCTTCTTTAATCCTTAGTTAAGAGTGTTCTGCTTAATTTCCACATATTTGTGAATTTTCCACTTTGTTTCATTTCACTTGACTGCAATGGCAATTGTATTATTTTGGGTAGAGTGTTCTGTATATCTGTGCTAGTTCTAGTTTGTTTATTATGTTGTTCAAGCACTTTGTTTTCTTAGTTATATTCTGTCTGATTGTTATATCCATTGTTTAAGTTGGGGTATTGAAGTTTCCTAGTATCACATTGTTTGCGGGAAACGAGTAAACTCGTCATATCGCTTTTTATACCAAAGCGCAGGAGACGAGTATTTTCCAAAAACCATGAGTAGAGACAGCCGTCAAATATGGAGGGCCTGGCATTTTAACAACAACGAAAATGTGCAAGACAACTCAGACAGACTTTGCAAAGTCAGACTATTATTGGATTTCTTTCTTCCTGTTACGACGCGATTTGCCGGGAAAATGCCCGCTTACATTGGGGTATTATTGTAGAACTACCTATTTCTTTCTTGAATTCTATTCCATTTCTTTCAGGAAAGGTCTCTACTAATGAACTTCCTCAGTGTTTGTATGGTTGTGAAGGTTTATTTCCCTTTCACTTTTGAAGGATAAGTCACTGGATATAGTTCTGCTGGAATTAATGCTAGACACCTGGAAGCTGCTGGGAGAACCATCTGGCCCTGAGGATATATATGGAACAGCTGATTGGGCTGCAGGCCTGGATCTTGGAGAGCATTGGATTGAGGCCCTAGGCTTTCCCACCAGAGCCTGTGTGGTTGCTCTGAAGCAGGGGACCTCAAACTTTTTCAACAGGGGGCCAGTTCACTGTCCCTCAGACCGTTGGAGGGCCGGACTATAGTTTAAAAAAGAACTACGAAAAAATTCCTATGCACACTGCACATATCTTATTTTAAGCAGGACAGGCAGCAGGGGCAAGAACATCCAGCAGCCTGGATAAATGTCCTCGGCGGGCCGCATGTGGCCATAGTTTGAGGATGTCTGCAAAGCCTTGTAACTCCAGGAAGGTTGTAGCTTTGTTGCTTGTGAATACAAGTTAATGTCCCTATTCTGGCCTGGGGTGCTCCCTTCCCTGTACAGCTTTGGTACAGAGTGTGCTCCCCTGCACCTAGCCAGGCCCTAGGGTAAAATACCAAGGAGGAAGAGAAGAGGCATCCCTGAAGGATGGGGTTTGCCTGATAGCTGCATGGGCCAGAATCCTTGTGGAGGAGTCTGAGATCAGGGACACTTGGCACCCAGAGCATCCAGATGGTTCTCATCCCAGGAACCCTGAGCCCACCCCATGAAATCCTGAAATCTTGAGAAATCAGACTTTCTCTGGGAAGAATAGATCAGGTCACAAGCAGATTCCACCATTCCTTGAGCTGCTCTGGGACTGGGGGACCCAAGCCCATTATCTCTCTGCCCCCTTCTTCAGGACCCTTGCTTTCTGCCCCTCACACCTGAGGCCACAAAGTGCACTTGTGTCCAGTCTACTGGGGAGTTCATCCAAGATAATGTTCATTTATTTCTATTACACTGTTTTGGATTTCTAGAATTTTCATTGGATTATTCCTTACAGTTCTCTCTGCTTACAGTACCCATATCTTCTTGCATATTGTGTAATTTTTCCATTACAGACCTTAACACATTAGTCAGACTTATTTTAAATGATGTAATAATTCTATCACCTGTGTGATTTCTGAGTTCGGTTCTGATACATGCTTTGACTTCGAACTTTTTATCTTTTCCTTTTGACATAACTTGTTACTTTTTGTTGAAATCTGGACAAGATGTATTGAGTAATAGGAAAAGAAGTTAATAGGCCTTCAGTGTGAGGTTTTATGTGAATCTGGTTAGGAGCTGTGTGTGTTTAATGTTTGCTATAGCTGCAGGTACCAGAGGCTTCAAACTCTTTTAGTGTCCTTCTAGAATCTTCCAATTAAATCTCAGAATTTTATTGGGTCTGTGTCTGAAACCTGTCCCCACACATGTTTCTTATATAGTTTCTCTCCCCCAAGACCCTAAGGTGAAACAATATGGCTAGAAGAGGACAGGCATCAAAGGAATGACCTTCCCCCAGAGCTGTAGGACAAGGCTCTGATAAAGTTTCTCCCTCTGCTGAGAAGGCCTGTATTATGGAGAAGGTCTGGGCCTATTTGTCAATCATTATACCTTATCTTTCCTGTGAGAGCTGGGAGGATATCTTTGTCAGCTCTCTATTATCATGTGAACTTGGTAGGATTCATGGAGATAAAACCAATAAAAGTGTGCCCCCTACATGACCACAGTCCCAAGGAAATTCTCATTCTCATGCCAGTGCACACCCAGTCTCCAACAATACATCAAAATTTCCATTTTAATGTTCCCACGGTATGACTCTAGCAGCTTCCATTCCAGGTAAGTTGTTCTTGGCTTTTACTATCCAGATTCTCCTAACTCTAGATTTTAGGGTGGCACATGGTTCTGTGGCCTCAGTTCCCTGGTAGGTCCAAAAAAAGTCACTATTTTTCAGTTTCTCCAGCTTGTCTTGTTGGAAGGATGAGTGACGACTTTCAGGTTCTTTACATGTCAAAGGTGAAGCTGGAAATTTTAGGACCTATGATTTTTAGTGAGTGTTAATTGGAACAAAGTCATTTTTAGGGTTTTTAAGTTTGAAGAAAAGTAGTTTTAATGGGTGAAGTAAGTGGAAGCACTTTCTGGGTTATGAGTCAGAGTCTATAGTTATTGTATCCAAGAACCTTGACTGGGACAGAGAGAATGTGGTGCATACACAAGTTAAAACCTGGGGCAGCTCTGGGGGAAGGTCATTCCTTTGATGCCTGTCCTCTTCTAGGTAGAAAGAAAGAGGGAGATGGAGGAGGATAATGTCCTAGATAACTGGATGCTTGATATTGTAAAGACAGGTCATTTAGATGATGGACTATATATTTTAGTTTCATCATTGTATTTGGCTGTCATGAGAATTCAGTATATACCAGGCATATACTACACATTAGGAATTAGCAGTGCTTATCCTCTTAGAGCCCATATCTTAATGAAGAGTCCCATAGATTGTTTATGGTCTATTCAATAATTATTTCCTCCTTCTCTCTAACAGACCATAATTAGTTCAGGTAGCAGGAGGAAATTGTTTGATCTCAGGGAAGGCAGACCCTCTATCTGCTTTAAGGGCTATATTTTATCTGTAAAAGACAGTCATGAAAATATTGTTTATCTCTGTTAGAAAATCAGTTTCCCAGTCTCCTCTTCAGCTAAGCAATACAAGGGAAGTGCTCCAGGGGCATCCAGCAAGGATTTTCTTCCTAAATAAAAAAAGATAGCCTCAGGAAGTTAAAACTTTTTGTCGGCCCCTTCCTTCCTTGGTGGGGATTTTGAAACGAGGATGCAATGCCTGAAACTGCAAAAGTCATTTTGTGACTCTATGAGAACAAACAGAAGGACACAAAGTCAGAGTCTGTGTATAGCAGAGGAGAAAACTAGAAAGAGCTCTGAATCGTAAAATCAGCCCTGGATCTACCAGCCTTCAATTAATGTCCTATATTTTATACCAGTGCTTCTAATACTATGAGTGGTGAATAACCAGTTTTTCCTTAATTCTGTGAGGACTAATACTTTTGGTCTTCAGCCTGTTCAATGAGACAAATGCATTAATTTTGTGCTTTCATGTTGCAGCACTGTCAAAGCATCTAAATACTTAAGTTGCATGTTTATTTTGTTACTAGAGACCTGGTGCATGAAATTTGTGCATGGGGGAATGGAGATGTGTCCCTCTCCCCAGCCTGAACCCTCTCCAATCTGGGACCCACTGGGATTGGGCCTAAATGGGCAATTGGACATCCCTCTCACAATCCAGGACTGCTGGCTCCCAACTGCTCGCCTGCCTGCCTGCCTGATTACCCCCTTACTACTCCCCTGCCAGCCTGATTGATGCCTAACTGCTCCCCTGCTGGCCCAATTGGCCTTAACTGCTCTCCCCTGCTGGCCCAGTCACCCCTAACTGCCATTCCCTGGTGGCCTGATCACCCACAACTTCCCTCCCCTGCCAACCATCTTGTGGCAGCCATCTTGTGTCCACATGGAGAAGGACATTTTTGACCACATGGGGGAAGCCATCTTTTGTGTTGGAGTGATGGTCAACTTGCATATTACTCTTTTATTAGATAGGATTCTTTTATAGACTACTAACAGATTGTCAGTGGTCTACAGGCTGTATTTTAAGTATCACTCATTAGTTATCACTTGTTTAAGGATGGTCAGTTATAGCTACTATGTACAATTCTTATTCATGGTCTCATTTTCCACGGTTTCAGTTCCCTCAGTCTGAAAATATTAAATGTAAAATTCCAGAAATAAACAATTTATAAGTTTTAAATTGTGTGCTATTTTGAGTAGCATGGCAAAATATTGCACCCTCCCACTCTGTCCCACCCAGGATATGAATCATCCTTTTGTCCGGCATCTCTAATCTATATAAACCCAGCCCCCCCCCCACACACACTCGTTTGTCAATTAGTGGCCATCTTGGTTATCAGTGTCTCAGTGCTTGTGTTCAAACATCAGTTCTAGTAGCCTAATGCTTTGTCACAATGCCTACATCATTCATCTCACTTCATCTCATCACTTAGGTATCATATCACATCACCAAAAGAAGAAAAATGAGTACTGTACAATAAGATATTTTGAGAGAAAAACTACATTCATATAATTTATATTATAGTATGTTTTATAATTGTTCTATTTTATTATTTTTATTAGGGGCCCAGTGCACAATTTGTGCACTCAGAGGGGTCCCTCAGCCTAGCCTGTGCCCCCTTACAGTATGGGACCCCTCGGGGGATGTCCACCTGCTGGTGTGCCTGGCCAGCCTGGGTGAGGGGGTGATGGCTCTTTGCAGGCTGGCCAAGACCCCAGTGGGGATCCTCACCCCATTGGGGTGTGGCCAGCCTGGGTGAGGGGCTGAGGGCGGTTTTTAGGCTGCCCACAGCTCCCATTGACCCAATGTCCCAGCAAGGCTGGCTGGAATCAGGTTTCTGGGGTTCATTTATCTTCTATAATTGAAACTTTGTTGTCTTGAGTGAAGGCCTAGGCAGGCAACCAAACATCCTGTTTGTTTCAGCTCTGTGGCTTCTATAATTGAAACATTGTTGCCTTGAGCAGAGGCCTGGACGGCCTAGGCAGGCAGTTTCAACTCCATCGCTGGTGCAATGGAAGCTTCCTATTTGCTCTAGCTCTGTGGCTGCCGGCCTCCATCTTGGCTGGGTTAATTTGCATACAGCCACTCTGATTGGCTGGTGGGCATGGCTTGGTTGGTGGGCGTGGCTTTGATGTCTTGGAGTGATAGTTAATTTGCATATTACTCTTTTAATAGATTAGATTGTTCATCTTTTACTGTGCCTTATTTATAAATTAAATTTTATCTTGGATATACATGTATAGAAAAAATGTAGTATATATAGGGTTTTATAATATCCATAGTTTCAGACATCTACTGGGGGTCTTGAAATGTATTACTCTGTGATAAGGGGGGGCGGGCTACTATACCAGCCCCCTCTTATCTATTAGGATTTCTTAATTTGCAACAAAATACTCTTCTAACTGGTACACAGGAAAGAAGTGAATAAATAAATAAGTCAGACAAATCCAAATATGTATTTTGGTGATTCCCTAGAAATATCTTACATAATCTTGCAACTCAAGTGTGGTGGGCTGTTGATAAGGTGCCCCATGATGCCTTCTAGTTTTCTCTCCTGTCTTACTCTGTCAGGCATTACTACACCTGGTGTGCCTTATTGTTACCTCTGCTAGATTACTGTGACTGCTGGGTATAGTGAATCCCACGATGTCTGCCCAACACCTCTGGAGCCCACCATGCATGTGGTCTTCCATAGCTGCTGATATAACAGAGCCTGAGAAGTGGGGACAAATGCCTCTCTTTCTTTACAGTTTTATGTTGTTAGGGTATTGCCAAATCAGTGCTACTTGTGCTTTTATAGCTTACAGGGTGCTATGGACTGAATGTTTGTGTTTCCCCAAAATTCATATGTTGAAGCCTGATTCCAATATGATGGTGTCTGGAGGTGAAGCATTTGGGAGATGATTAGGTAATGAGGGTGGAGGTGCCATGCATGGGATTAGTGCTCATGTAAGAGGCTCCCAAGGAGCATTCTCACTGTTTCCACCATGTGAGCATACAAAATGTGAGATGGCAGTGCAGCCCAGAAGAGGTGACTCATCAGAACCCAACCATGCTGGCATCCTGATCTCAGAATTCCAGCTCTAGAACAGTGATAAATAAATGTCTTCTGTTTATAAGCCACCTTGGTTATGGTATTCTGTTCTAGCAGCCCAGGCTGACTAAAATTCAAGGACTCTAGGTAAATAGTTGTTTACCTGTTATGTTCCATACTCTCATTCCTTTCTACATCCTTCATATGATTTAGAAAAGAGCCTAGCCAGTGACAGGGGCATGTCTTATACACTGTATCTCCTTTGTCTCTGAAACTAAAGACCAGTCTGACTGGGCTTAGCCCTCTTTCTCAGGAGGATCCTTAGTCACTTTGACAAAAGCATCTGCAGAGGCCTTTGTCCCCTATTTTACCAGATAAGCCCAGACATGCCTGAACCTTGGAAATAGACATGACCTGGCCTTACTGGTTTACTGGTCCTCCCCTCCCCCTGACTCAGACACACACATAATTCTGTTCATCACCCAAACAGAGCAACATGCTCCTCTCTTGACAATTTTGTGTCTTTTTCTCTGACAATGCCTCTGTGCTCATTTGAACCAGGTTTTATATGATAATGTCTCTGGTGAAGGAGGTTTTGGAGGGAGGTTCATCCCATAAGTTGAATTCTCCTAGCAATAACCCTAATTAGTAGGGACTCCCTGGGAATTATATTGACTACAAATTATTGGCTTTTGAGCAGTCTTATTGGATTTCGGGAAAGCTAGTCTATCTGGAAGAATGCCCCACTTCTAAGAGAATAAAAAAGTATGAAGAATGGGGTAGGAAAAATGGTTAAAACTGTAAGTGTACATGTCGTCAACTAGGTCATAGAAGTACTTGATCAAAAGATGTGTTAACATTCTGAAGGAAAAACAAAAGAATTATTTAGGAAGAGATGCTTACATTCCCTAGAGTGAAATGATGTCAATTTGTAGTTCAAAGAATGAGGTAGAAATTATTCTATAAAATAATTTTCTTCTCATTACAGAACACAACACAAGACTTTGACATTTTAGTCCTTTTCTGAACTAGCATTTCTTAATTTCTATACTGAATTCAATAGTATGCTGCCTCCACCAGCCAAGTTCATATCACAACAGAACCTGCGAGTGTAAACTTATTTGGAAATAAGCTCTTTGCAGATGCATTCATGTTAAGATGAGGTGTCCTTATAAGAAGAGGGAAATTTGGACATACGGGGAGAAGGTTATGTGAAGACAAAGCTAGATTATGGAGTGGTACATTTAAAAGCTAAGGAGGCTAAGGATTATTGGCAACCACTGTCAGCTATAGGAGACAAGGAAGGATCATTCCCTCAAACCTGGGAGAGCATAGTTCTGTGACACCTTAATTTTGGACTCCTAGCCTCCAGAACTGTGAAAATAAATTTCTATTTTTAAAAGCCAACCAGTTAGTGGCACTTTGTAATGGCAGTCTTAGTCAAGTAATACAATCCCTAACACATGCATAGCACAGTGCTAGAAGTCCTACAAGTGCTAAAAGTATACTAGTTTTATATACTTAGGCTGTGTCTCTAGAATACAACATCTAATATAATAAGAGTAATATGCAAATTGACCACTACCCAAGACACCTAAGCCATGCCCACCAGCCAATCAGAGTGGTTGTATGCAAATTAACCCAGCCAAGATGGAGGCCAACAGCTACGGAGTTAGAGCAAACCAGAGGCTTCTGTTGCAACTGCCTGCCTAGGCTGGCTGAGCCTCTGCTCACGGCCACACCCGCCAGCCAATCAGAGCGGCTGTATGCAAATTAACCCAGCCAAGATGGAGGCTGGCAGGGCAGCTCTGCACTGGGAGCCTCCACGGCCAGCATAGCTGTGCTAGGTGTGTCAGCTCAGTGAGGAGGGGGGGTCCGGCCTGGGGCCTCCTCAGCGCATCCAGGAGTGCCCCTCCCGGGTCCACTGCCTTGCTCTGCCCCCTGGGGCCTCCACCAGGTGTGCGGGAGAGCGGGTTCTCCACGGGGCTTGCAGGAGCAGCCATCCTGGGTCCGCTGACTGGCTGCACCCCCTGGGGGCCTCCTTGGGGCGTCCAGGAGCAGCTGTCCTGGGTCCACAGCCTGGCTCTGCCCCAGGGGCCTCCGTTGGGTGTCCAGGAATACCTGTCCTGGGTCTGCTGCCTGGCTCTGCCCTGGGGGCCGCCTTGGGGGTGTGCGGGAGAACCTGTCCAGGGTCTGCTACCTTCATCTGCCCCCCAGGGGCCTTCACAGAGCATGTGGGAGCATCCGCTGCACAGTGCAGAGAATCCGAAGCCAGTCCGCTGCCCGGCTCCACCCTGAGTGTGTTTGCTCAGCAGCAGGGCCCCACCGAGGGATCCTGCACCAGGTCCACCCAGGCGTGTGCAATCATGGGCCCTCCGGTGGGAAACGTCCAGGCCTGCATTCACCAGCCCTCCCGCCCCCCAGTGCACAAACCTGAAGGGGCTGTGGGCAGCCTGAAAATGGCCCTCAGCCCCTCACCTAGGTTGGCCAGGCATGCCAGCAGGTGGACATGCCCCCCCCCCAGAGGTGTCCCAGACTGCAAGAGGGCACAAGCTGGGCTGAGAGACCCCCACCCCCCGAGTGCACAAATTTTTGTGCACCAGGCTCCTAGTATATAGATAAAAAGGAAGAAAAGTCTCCCAGTGTTTTAAAATCAGCAAAGATAAAACCATCCTATATAATAAAAGGGAAATATGCAAATATACTGAATGGCAGAACAACCAAACAACCAATCAAAACGTAATATGCTAATGATATGCTAAGGATGCTCAACCTCTCGCTATGACATGCACTGACCACCAGGGGGCAGAGGCTCTGACCAGTAGGTTAGCTTGCTGCTGGGGTCCAGCCAATCGGGACTGAGCCAGATGGGCTGGACATACCCTAAAGCCCTCTCATAGTCCCTTGCTGACCCAATCATGCAGCAGTGGGGTCCCTCAGCCTGGCTTGCACCTTCTATCAATCCGGGATCCCTAAGGGGATGTCAGAGAGCCAGTTTCAGCCAGATCCCACAGGCCATTCCCTTGGAAGGGTGCCAGACATAGGGCTCATGGTTGGTGAGGGCTGCTGTGGCAGTGCAAGCCTCTCCCGATTGGGACTGATTGGGCATGAGCCCACAGCAGGCACAGTGGGGCTGGGATGAGCAGGAGTGGCAATTAGGAGCTGCAGGCAGCATTGGGCTGCAAGTTTTGGCCTGATCCCTGCAGGCCACCCAGAGGGATTCCACCCATGCATGAATTTGTGCACTGAGCTCCTAGTATTGTTATAATAGGACAAGATCATCTTGCCATCAGGATCCATTTAAAATGGTTCAGGCACTGAGTCTCTCATAACATCCAACCCTTGGACTAAAGCTTCATGTTTTCCTGGCAGCTGATTGACTGAAAAGAGGGTTTCTGAAACTTTTCTGCATGATAAAAATTACTTAGACTGCCACTGAATTCAAATTTCCAGGAAATCTGGATGTTTAACTAGCACTCAAGAAATATCAATATCAAATATTAATTAATGGATTCAAATGTCCCAGGCTCACGATGGGCACAAATATTCAAAGTGATGAAAAGTAAGGACTACACTCAAGACTACTCTACCCAGCAAAGTGGTTATTTAAAACTTAAGGCAAAATAAAGAGCTTCCCAGAAAGGAAAAAGCTGAAGAGATTATTACTATCAAACCAGTATTACAAGTTGTTAAAGAAAGAAAGGAAAAAAGAGGAGCATGTAAAAAGAAGAAAAAAAGCAATAAAATGGCAATAAATACATACCTATCAACAATCACATTAAATGTAAATGGCTTAAGGGCACCAATCAAAATACATAGAGTAGTTGAATAGATTTTTTAAATATATATATATATATATATATATATATATATATTCTGCAATAAACCTATCTCAGAATAAAAGACACATAGACTGAAAGTAAAGGAATGGAAAAATATATTTCATGCCAATGGAAATGAAAAAAAAACTGGGATAACAATATTTGTTTCAGATGAAATAGACTTTAAAGCAAAGGCTATAATAAAAGACAAAGAAGGACCACTACATAATGATAAAGGGATAAATCCAACAAGAGGATATACCCCTTATAAACATTTGTACATTCAACATAGGAGCACCTAAGTATACAAAGCAAATCTTGATGGACATAAAGGAGGACAGTAATACAGTTATGACTATGGTAAGAGATTTTAATGTCCCATTTTCATAAATGGATAATCTTTGAGACAGAATATCAAAAAGAAATAGCCTTAAATGACAGGCCAGATCAGATGGATTTGCTTGATATTTTTAGAGCATTTTACCACAAAGCAGCAGAATATATCCTTTTCAATTCACATGGAACATTTTCTAAGATAGACCATATGTTAGGAAGCAAAACAAGTCTCAATAAATTTAAGAAGATTGAAATAATATCAAGCCACAAAGATATAAAACTAAAAATCAATTCCCCCCCCTAAAAAAACAACACTAAAAAATACACAAACACATGGAGGATAAATACCATGTTACTAAACAATGAATGGGATAACAATGAGATTAAGGAAGAAATAATAATGTATTTTGAGACAAATAAAAATAAAATACAACAACCCCAAACCTTGGAGACATAGTAAAAACAGTTCTAAGAGAAAAATTCATAGCTTTACAGACTTACCTCAAGAAAAATCTCAAATAAATAATCTAATATTACACCAAAAGGAACTAGAACAACAATAACAACAGGTCCAAAGTGAGTAGAAGAAAGAAAATAATAAAACACAGAGCAGAAATAAACAAAATATAGTTGAAAAAATTACAAAATATCAATGAAACTAAGAGCTGGCTTTTTTAAATAAACAAAATTAATAAACCTTTAACCAGATTCATCAAGAAACAAAGAGAGATGATCCAAATAAATAAAGTCAGATAATAAAATAGAGAAGTAACAAGTGAAATCACAGAAATACAAAGGATTATAAAAATATTACAAATTGAACATTCTGAACTAAAGGGATAAATTCCTAGAAACATATAATCCTACAAAACTGAATCAAAGAGAAACAGAAATTCTGAAAAGACTCATTACAATTAATGAAAATAAAGCAGTAATCAAAAAACTTCCAACAAACAAAAGTCCTATATTAGATGGCTTCACAGGTGAATTTTACCAAACATTCAAAGAAGAACTAACACCTCCAACTATACCAAAAATTTCAAGAGGATGGAGAATTCCCAAACACATTTTATGAAACCAGCATTATCCTGATTCTAAAATTGGATAAAGGTACTAAAAAGAAGGAAAATTATAAACAAATATACCTGATAAACATATAGGGGAAATTCTCAACCAAATATTAGTGAAATGAATCCAGCAACATATTCAAAAGATCATACACCGGAGAAACAAGATGACGGCATAGGGTAGACACCGTAAATGCAGCCGTGAACAACTATTTCAGAAAAACCTCGAAAAGAACACACGGACACCACTCGCATCCACAGGAAGGCTGGCTGAGTGAAAATCCTACAACTAGAGAAGAGTCTGAGACTCAGAGGAGCAGCGGAAGCAAAGTACAGAGGTACGGAGGCGCGCACGGGCTCGGGGAAGGGCTGGTACCGGAGGACGCGGTTCTTTTCCAAAACGGAGAGAGCCACAAGCTCCCAGCGGCTCTGAACTCCAGTTCCAGGCGAGTTTTTGAGGTCCCACAGACACCCAGAGAAGGGGGACTTACTGGCACCAGGAGGAAATCCAAAATGGGTTTCTCTCAGCGTTGCTTGCAGCAATTATCGTGGGACACAGAGACCCGGTGTCTCTCAGCGCAGGGCTGAGAAGCGCCATAGCTATTTGCTCCGCCCCGCCCGGCGAACTCCCTGAGGCCCCGCCCCTCCCAAGTGCGTCAGATGCTTCTGCAGCAACACCTCCTTAAAGATACAGGAGCCAGCCCCACCCAGTGGCCAGAGTGGGACTAACCTAAACAAAACAGATCCATAAGGAACACACCCGGGGCAGATGCAGTGAGCATAAAAGCTCCACTGAAACAACTCTTGCCCCATAAGGGTGTCTCCAGCACAGAAATTCTCCCACTGTAGACACAGCTGACTCTCATAACCAAGTGGCTTAGAGGTTAATCCCTCGCAGTGATCGCCTAACTCAGCAAGGGATGCAGCCAAAATGTGGAGACAAAGACAAATGACAGAAATAAAGGAAAGAAAACGACAGGATATAGAGTTCAAAACCACGGTTATTAGGTTTTTCAAGAAAATGCTAGAGACTGCCGATAAATTTGATGAGACCCTCAAGGATATGATAAAGGACCAACTAGAAATGAATCATACACTGACTGAAATGAAGAATATTATACAGACATCCAACAGCAGACGAGAGGATCGCAAGAAGCAAG